>JAVTVY010046533.1:0-21132 GCA_036873755.1 Hanleya hanleyi
AGCTATTTTGGTTGAGTCAAGGTTGTAGTGTCTAATTGGACGGAAACTAATTGGGTAACACATGGTTAGCGTAACGTGTGCAACTTCCCTCATTATAGGACTACCTTTCATTGTTCCCACAGATCAATTTCACATAAACTACGATAAAAGTAACTCCGAAAATGGAAATCATTGTGATATAATATTCTATATTTCGGCTTCCATTTTTGGAGTTACTTTTATCCTAGCACTGCCTTTCTTTGGTATGTTCAACTTCATCATGTCGGTACCTTTTAAGAAGGGCCGCTCGCGCAATAAATCAAAACGTTTAATAAATTTAAACGTTTAACTTGCACCAACCAATCAGATGTCATGAATTGACATTTGGAAGACCTTTCCTGTCCAAAAGGAAATGTTTGCTGTTGTAACGTCCAATACTTTAGAAGTTTCCTGTCAAAAGGCAAACGTTTCCAGTAGTAATATTCGAGACTTTTAAACGTTTCCGGTTTAAGGGAAATCGTTACCGGTTGTGATCGTCCAGTCAGATTTTTTTATTGCTGCCACGTATGTTCAAACCTCAACATCAACACGTGTCCACTGGCAAAACGTTTCCGCTATGTAGTCTGTTTGAACCAATCAAAATAACCCTTACAAATATCCGCACATATTGTTATCCTCATGCCCACCGTGCATCATGTCCTGCGCAAATTGTCCCGGTGCCAAAGATATTCTCCAAAACCTAATTTGTAAGAACGGTTTTAATTGGTTACAATACACTACATACCGGAAACGTTTGCCAGTGGAGATTTGCACGTGTTGGTGTAGATGTTGGAATACATGCGGCCGAAATAAAAAATCTGATTGGGCGATCACAACCGGAAACGTTATCCTTATAACCGGAAACCTTTAAAAGACAGAATTTTTCTTTTGACAGGAATCGTCTGAAGTCGCGAATTTACAACTGGAAACGTTTGCTTTTTAACAGGAAAATGTCAGTTCATAACATCTGATTGGTTGGTTAAAGTTTAAACGTTTAAACTTTTTAAAGCTTTACAATTTTTAAACGTTTAAGAAGCTAAAACGTTTAAAGTATGCGTTTATGGCGCGAACAGCCCTTCATATACCTTATCACAGGATGTAACTTGTGATTGCGTTTTAGCCACATACATTCGTGCCTGGTGCCACCAGTGCCTAACTTGAAATTAAATATATAATTGTGAGTTTATTTCATTACAAACTTATCCCCCAATAACCCAGCTACCAGATCGCATTAAAGCCCATAGGCTCTAGTTATGAACTGATGTTCAATCTTTCATGTCTTTTGTAAACAAACCTTCAATATTTGGGGTTCACGTATCTCTGATCTCTTAAGAAATATTGATGTTAATATTGAATGACTCAAGTGACGGAGAATTAATTTATTATGATAAATCTCCTAATATTTCAATCACATAAAGCTTATTAAGCTTCAATCACCCCAAAAATTTCAGTCATTCATTCAGGTAAATATGATCACCTTCTAAAACCATAAAAATAATGAAGAAATAATGAATTATCTGCCAGATTTTGGATGATTTAGCCAACTTCCTGTTCTAAAATATCACCCCGATTTTTTAGTGGGATATTTCACTTCCAGTTACAGAGGATTTACTGTATAAATTATATGTATTATATCTCGTTAGAATATAGACTATAATTTGATTTGACTTGCTAATATATTTTCCGCCGTTTTTCTTTTTGCAGCCTGTCAGTAAATTTCCACAATGCACCAGTGACATATCCTTCTGGCTTCCGGAGAACTTTTGCGAGAATGATTTTTACGACTTAGTTCGAGATATTGGTGGTGACATGGTTGAACAAGTTAATCTCATAGATGAATTTTACCATTCCAAAAAAGGATGCCACAGCCATTGCTACAGAGTCGTTTATCGTCACATGGAAAAGACTCTTGAACAGTCGGAGGTGAATTCTATCCATGAACAGATTTGTCGAGAAGCAGAAAAAAAGCTTCTTGTTGAGGTTCGGTGATACACTTCCAAATGGATTGCTGCAGACATTATATTGCATATTAAATATGTACTATTGCCCATGTACAATCCGCCAATTATCCCCCTGTAAATTGTATACTATAAAGTCTGTCTATTATGATTAGTCATCCAATAGTTACCTCTGCATAGATAATCTTTTTTCCAGTCTGTATAACAAACTGAACTGTACAAAATGACAATTGCCCAGTGATATTGATATATCACGCTTGGAATAACTTTGTCGTTATCTCCATGTAAAACAAGACTACAGTTGTTTCATGTACCGAGACTAGATCCCAAAGGGTCACATCATATTGTATTATTCATTTTCAAGCGAACAAAGATCATTGAGGCAGTACTTATTATTGTAATAACAGATGGTCAGGCTTATATCCCATGCCTACTCAATTTGCCGAATTTTAAACTGTACACACCTATTATGTATACAGCATTATTGATATTTGTCAGAGTTGAGGCGAATGCATCCACCCGTGTATGAGATTGAGTCCAGGTACATGAAACAACTAGGGAGCTTTATATGGAGAGAATTAAAAAGTTATTTTCAAGCGTGATATATTATCAATATCACGGAGTAGTCATTTTGTAGAGGTCACTTTGATATACATACTGCAAAAAAAGAAAATTTGTGCAGAGCTAGCTATTGATTTTTGACAAGCTCTAAAGTAGACAACTGATAAAAATGGATAGACTTTAGTAATCCATATGCCTTGATCAAAGACTTATAACAGAATTCCTTCACCCTTCACCTCTGTACATGTATGATAAATTTACCCTAGCATACATGGCGTGACACTCAACTAATTGACCACACGCCCTCCCACCCCCCATCTCTTGAGTGTGTTACTGAATGGCACCAGTTGCATTAGGAATGTTACATAGAAGTATTGCAGAGTTGAGAAGAATGTGGCTCACATGTCCTGGCTTCAAATTACATGCTAGACACCACGTGCCCAAATTATAGAAGCACCCGAACTGGAGATCCAATAATTTTTTTATACGCACAAATATTGCAAGCACAATTTCTCTGTCTGTCCATCTGTTAACTTGCGATATCTCCAGTTTCATGTCCCAACTTTGGGTATACCTTAACCATGGGTCAAGGAGGAACTCATTTTTAAGTCCAAGGGTCAAGGTCACTGTGATTGAAAATAGAGTAAATCAATGAAAGTTGCTGTTTATGCAGACTTGGTGTGAATTGTGATGGCAAAGAAGTCCAATGATGTTTACCCCTATGCCAAGTTTGGAATGGTCTACTTGATCGGTCTGTTCATCTGGTTTGTTAACTTGTTAATATCTCTCGAAGAATTATAACCAGGCTTTCTAGATTCTTCGAACATATGCAACTGGTAATATGTCAGATGCCTAGGGAAGATGACTGACCTTGGCCTATTTTATCTAGGTCATATTTGAGCATTGGTTGTAACTTTTGAAGGATTCGGGATCTCTAAATTCATACTGCATATGCACCTGGTGATTGGTAAACTTTTTTAATTTAACTGACCTATTTTATCAGTCAAAATCTAGTTATTTCAGTATCGTGAGGGATCATGGCTCGGCTCTTCAAATTCACACTACAGTACACTATGCAACTGGTGATTCATTAGAAAATGCCTATTCAACTGGATTGATCTTGACCTATTTCTTCAAGGTCAAATTCTGGTTATACAACGTGTTTGAAAGGGTTATTGGTTAGACATGCACAGGCATATATTGAAGCCCATAAGGCTCTTGTTTTTTCATGTTTACTATTTGTTAAGATCTCATCAGCTAAGGATCATGTCAAAATTCTACCAAATTTGGCTGTATTTGGGTGAGTATCAATATTTTCTATCATTTGCGTGCGGATCCCACCCTGAAGATTTTCACCGCGTTGAATAGAGGGTGTGCCCAAATTGGAGAGATCTAAAGCTCTGCAGTTTGGGCCAATCAGGGACTCATCCAGCAGGCTTATACAGGGCTTTAGCGAGTTCAGTCATCCCCGTGGAAATTAATAAATATTGCATTGGAAAATTTGATACTTTTATGCGAAAATATGCGCTATAAAATGTCTATTATAGGACCCAAATCTATGAGTTTGTACTCTCCTAAACTGTCTGTTGATCGTCACAGGAAGCATGAATGAGAGAACGATGGAAAATACATCCAGTATGTTTATAGAACAATAAAAAAGATGGCCAACTATTTGACAAGGGTACAGTGTACGTCTTGTTTACCTTTGACATCATGGACCCACTTTGCTCTGTTTCATAATGGACAATGCTGATTGGCCTAGAGCCATGCCCACAAAAGCTGTGCACCATGTTTTTAACCTTGATGCAGTCAGAGGGTATATCTTTATATAAAATCTAGGCATTGCCAAATATGAGAGGAATGGAACTGCAGCTGGCCAAATACATTGTAGACTTCAATTGGCATGGATGTACGAGACAGTGGAACAAACACTTTATGATCTGTCATAACAAATCAATCAACTGGTAAATTTTATTCATGCTAAAATGGTCAATGTACATTTTAAAATATAATTTTCATGAATAAAATATATATGCCATATCTACTGTCCTCGACTTGTTTGCACCATGTCATATATATACTGAATATCGGGCTGAATAAAATTATTCTCTAGCTTTACAGTCACTTTTTTGAAGAAAAAAAAATGCTGAGGAAGTGAGGCTTTTTTTGTTATTATTTTTCACCCCTCAGCCATTTTGGCCTGAGGGTATTGTCGTCGTCCTGTACGTTCATTCTAGCGTACTCACAAATGGTACATGTGTGACTTTTTTTTCAACTTTGTAATGATCAACAATATTTGCAACAATATTTGCAACATTGTAATGATCGTCAACAACAATAAAACATTGTTGAGAAATCGTTAAAATGTTGCACAATTATCCCTTCTCCATATGCACTTTTTAATGAAAACCTATAGTAGGAAGATACTTTTTTACGGAAAAAACAGCGTTTCTTATAGAGGAATGAAAAATCATTTCTTATAGAGAAATCGCATATTGAAAAGGCTATCCTAGTATGAAGAATCATCTTTTCAAATTTAGGAAAGAAAGAAAACTTGTGTGTCTAGCCATTCTGTGTTTGGACAAGATAAAAAAAGACACACAGCGTATAATTCGCGAGTAGTATCATCTGTCCGTACGTCCGTTGCCGCATTTTAGGCAAAACTGCTCGAGATACAGCGACCATATTTTGCAAACTTATTTATCTTATTGTCAGATTTCGAAAATGGCTCTGCTCGGCCTTTACTTTACAGAGTTATGCCCCTTTAGATATGTATCAATTTCTGAATTTGATATATGCTTGAATGTAATGAACTATCTGCAGAACCGTTTGATACAGCTACTACATTTTGGAAACTTATTTATATAGTTGTATTCTAGAAGCCATGGAGTTATGCCCCTTTTCAGGTGCAATAATCTGATTTGTGATATATGCTTGAATGTAACCAGTTATATCTGCAAATCCATGTTCGGTACAGCTACTAAATTTTGAAAACTTATTTATCTACATGTAGTTGTATTCTAGAAGCATACAAAAAGTTCATCGTTTAGTCCCTTATTTTATGAAGTTCTGCCTATTTTCGGGTGTAATAATCTTGGATATGCATGAATGTAACCAGTTATATCTGAAGAACTGTTCGGTACAGCTACCAAATTTTGGAAACTTATCTACTTGTATTCTAGAGTTCTTATTTTCCAGAGTTATGCCCCTTTTTTATGTAATCTATGATTTTGTGATATATGCTTGAATGTAGCTGTTATATCTGCAGAATTGATGATATTCTCTAACAAGGACAATTCTAGATGATTAGTAAATATAGCCATAATATGTTGCACATTCTCAGCATATTTCTCAATTGCTGTGGGGAAACTGAGGGGTTTTGTGAGTCTCACCCTTCTGTTCTCTTTTGCACAGACCAAATAAAGTCCTCTTTTTTGGCACACCAATGCAGTAGTTTAATACAATTTGCATGAAACCAGTAATATTCTTTCCCCCCGGTACTTGGAGAGTCGACGTTCAACAATACTATTTCCTTCCACTAAAAATGACAGAACATTATGTTGTTGAAACTTTTAGACAGAAATGTGTAAAAACAAGAAGAAAAAAAAATGTAGGCAATAAAAAAAGTGGATCCAGTACTAAACATGAGGGAGAGACTTGCAAAACCCCTCGGCTTCCCCCCAAGTAATATGGCTATATGGCTAAATTTACTAATCATTCAGAATTGTCCTTTTTAGAGCATATCATTAGAGCTACATTCAAGCATATATCCCAAAAGGTGCATAAATTTTCTACAATACAAGTAGATAAATAATTTGGTAGCTGTACCGAACACAGTTCTTCAGATACATATTCAAGATTATTACACCCGGATAGGGGCATACCACCGAGACAATGATTTTTTTGTACCCTTCTAGAATACAACTAGATAATAAGTTTCCAAAATTTAGCAGATGTAGCCGATATGCAGATATAACTTGTATACTCAACTATATATATCACAAAAACAGAGATTATCAGATCCGGTTTGGTTTTATTCAAATGGTTTGTCGCGTAATAGCTTTAGGAAAGTGCTCCAATTAGTATCTCAAACTCGGATGATTTCAGAAATTAAATCCTCTTCGATTATCTGCTAGTTTGATGCTAGTTAATGGTGTCACACCAGACCACCTGGCTGGACGTTAATACTTGTAATGTTCAATCTTTGGGAGGCTGGTCTGACACAACATCACAGTTTAATAAGGAAAAATATTTGATGATGGTTTGCAACTCTGAATTCAGCTAGGCTTGGTGTATGTACCATCTGATCAAAAGCTTCTAGCAGAGAAATTACTTCAAATTATTTTTTATAGTATTATTCAACCTGTATAAAGTATAACATGAGGCAGCACCTAAAAGGTGCAACAGCCCCTCAGCCAGAGAGTTTTAGTCAGTGTATATTGATACTCAATAAATGGAAAATGCATATGTAAAAGCCTGAAAGATTTGGTTGAATGCAGAAGATGCTTTAGCAGTGGCTTGTAAAAGATTAAAATATGATAAATTCTGTGTGGGATGTTGGATGCATTGGAGGACTTCAAATTCAATACGCTTGTGGTTGACCACCCAACAATCCTGCATGCCAAATTTAAATTCCCTAGCTGAAACTGTTTGGCTTTTATCGCGTGCACATCGCCATATGAACATTTTGCGTGACATTGCCATGGAAACCACAAAAATCATTGTAATGTACCCTAATTCAAAAGGCCTGTGGTTGACCACCCAACAATCCTGCATGCCAAATTTGAATTCCCTAGCTGAAACTGTTTGGCTTTTATCGCGTGCACATCACCATATGGACATTTTGCGTGACATTGCCATGGAAACCACAAAAATCATTGTAATGTACCCTAATTCAAAAGGCTTGTGGTTGACCACCCAACAATCCTGCCTGCCAAATTTGTCCCTAGCTGAAACGGTTTACCTTCTATCACGTTCACAGCGTCATATGGACATTTTGCGTGATGTTGCCATGGAACTCACAAAAATCATCACAATGTGCCCAAATAGGCTTGTGGTTGACCATCCAACAATCCTGTCCACCAAATTTGAAGTGTCTAGAGGCAAGGATTTGGCTTCTAGACCGGTCACAATAATTGTTGACGACCAGACGACTGAACGACCGGACGTACATGCTAACGACAGAACCCCGCAGCCTAATAGGCTGAAGGGGTAAGAAGGGGAATCTAAAATCCTTTGTGTTTTATCTTCAATGGAGAAGGGAATTTGACCATCACAGAAATCAGTGTATTATGGGATATCTGTAAACCATGTTCAGATGATAGTTATCAGCTAATTCATTTATTGAGATGAATTCACAACTCCGTTAGGTGGAAGACAATATGTAGAAGAGCATTGAACCAATGAAAACTTCAGAGGGTCATCTGTATATAACTAGAGTACATTTTGCATGGTAATCCACTAAAACAATGACTGTCACATGAATTGTACTTACAAAGTGAAATAAACATCAGGACTTCACTTGAGTAAATCAATTACCCATGAAAGATAAAATGTATTCGTATAACAATTATGTGCATACATGTATTTATAAAACATTAATATTCAAAATTTAACATGGCAGGTCATAAAGCCAGTAGTAGTACAATTAAAATATTCACTTTGGTACATTTGTGTAGTGTGTATAATTATATTTAAATATCGACTAGATATCAATAAGAGATTTAACAATGATTCATCTAAAGGAATTATAATATAACCACTCCTTTATAATAAAATCATATTTATATAAGGCCCCATAAAAAATATGATCTGACTGTTCCACCACAACTGTGCAGTGGTGGGTTAAATGAGACCATAAAACTGTTCTCTAACCCGCAGAAAACAAGGGAGGTATCGATCCAAGGGCAGGAAGACTGCCAGATTCAGCACATGCACCGTGGACATATAAAAAAATGTTCACCCACCCGGGATATTTTTGTCATTTTTTTATGGGGCCTAATCAGGTTGATGAAAACATCCTGGATACACTTTTTCTGATGTATTTCATGCATATTGCAACTTTCTACATACATATCTCGTATGTGTATATGATCATTCCTTATTGCCTTCATAAATTGCACCTGTTCAGCTCAAAAATATTATTGTGAGATGAAAATTGGTGTGTAAATAATTTCTTTATACATTTGTGAAAATTTGGCAGACTTATGAAAACTTTGACTGTATCACTGGGATAACCTGTACACAGATGAGTGTACCTTTTCAAGAACATTACGTAAATGAAAAACATTTAAAGTACATTAGTTCAATATCGAGAACAATCTAATTGCATTATCGATACCCTACAATTACCCCTGCATGGACAATATTGTTTTGCAAAACCAGCATATTATAAAAAATATTAATTGAACTAGCTATTTTTCTATGGTTTATCATTAAAATATGTGATCTGAATTCTGATTATAACAAGGTTAAATCATATATCATAGTATTACACAGTACTCAGAAATTGAATATTAAGTGACGAACAAGGTATTAATATACATTTACAGTTTCTCAAGTCCACAAAATCACATAGGCCTACTGACCGATATCAATAGACTAATTGTTTTATTATATGACCCGGACATCTCATAACCTTGTTAAGTTGATAAAAGCAGTTAGAATATAATATATAGAAGGTAGTTTGCTTTACTCTCCATGATCTTGGGCCTGTGGTCAGCCAAAGTGTAAACCGATAGTCAGTCAAACAAGTATTTTCATTGGCTGAGAAGACACATCAGGCCGAGTCAGTATCATATTTATGGATCCAATCTGGCTGTTTAAATATGTGATGTTATACATCATTTGAGTGGTGACCTGGGTTGTTGAATCAAAATCGGGTTGTGTAAATCTGTGAGGTTGCACATTATTTGAGTGGTGACCATGGTTGTGGAATCAGGATCCGGCTGTGACCATGGGACATGGAGGCAAACAAGGACGCTCCTGTAATACAAGTAAACTGTAAGAAGAATGTTGAATAACAAACCCCAAATATGAGATCCTGACAAATGGAATTTGAGTTGTTGTATGAAAGTTCACTTGAATTTTGGCCAAAAAATAATGAGAATTATTGGTCCATTCCAGTATGCATAGTTTCCCCTGCCCAATGCTTTCTTTTCCACTTTCGCATCAACAGATTCATTGAGTGTGTACGTACGATGCAATTATCAGCAGGTTGCCTATATATCTCATGCATGTTAGAGTTGGCTTAAAATATTATACACACATGTACATGTAGTCATAGGAATGCAAAATTCTGCAATAATTACAAGACTGAAATCTATTATCTACCAGAGGTTGAAAGGCCCAAATTATACCAGGCATCACCCAAATTAGAGAAGTTACATCAAATATGGCCTAATTTTGCTTCTTTGGAGCCTAAATATACAATTTGCTTGTTTAGCTCTCACAAGCGATCGTCACGTACCAGCACACACAGTCGGGCAAAGAAGCAGGCCGTAGACAGCGTGTTGGCCATAAGGGCCCAGGTTGAACAATGGTGGAAATGAGCAATATTCAAACACAGGAAGGAAGCAATCAGAGATTGCTCAATTGTATGCCCCCCCTTCCGCTTTAATCCGACACTGCCCCGCCATTGTTCTGTTGTTTATTGGTTGGTGGAGGCCTAATTTGGATAATTATAAAAATTCTGTTTCAGTCACTTTTTTTGCCACGCCTCGCATAATACATATTTCAAGTATCAACCAACAAGTGATAATACGATGTTTCGATGCAAGATGGTCGCCAGGGCTTTCGCCAAATCCTAAAATGTGACCTGGTTACCTACATTCCTTGGGAGTATATTGTGGTGAAATTATGAAGCGATCAGTGAACTTTGAATTTTGCACCCAATTCACTCTTTTTGGGGCAATTTCATTTTTCAGGACCTATGTTGTCTGCTTTGGAATGTAGAATAACATATAATATAGCCATTTTCCTGGTCCAAATCGGTTATGGACGGAGATCCAGCCTGGACAAATAAATATATCCCATTCACTTAGGTTTGATAAACGAAGGGCCATAACTCTTGAAAATATAACCGAAAGCAGAGAAACTTCACGCTGCACACCAATGGGTCACTGACCACATATCATGCAAATTTCATACTTGTCCATACAATATTAACCGAGATCCAGCCCTGCAAGTCTCAATTCACAAAGATTTGAAGAAAAAAGGGCCATAACTCTTGAAAATATATACGCGGAATGTGGAGAAACTTCATGCTGCACAACTACAGGGCACTGACCACATATTCTGCAAATTTCATAATTTTCCATACAATATTAACCGAGATCCAGCCCGGACAAGTCCCAATTCACGGAGAATTCAGGAACAAAGGGCCATAACTCTTGAAAATATAAGCAAAATGAGGAGAAACTCAATGCTGCACATCTACGAGGCACTGGCCACATTCCATGCAAGTTTCAATCCTGTCCATCAAATAGTAACCGAGATATTGCGCGGACAAGAAATTCGGACGGACAGACGGACGGACAGATGGATGGACAAAGCGATCGCTATATGCCCCCCTCCAGTTAGAGGGGGAGGGGGGGGCATAATTACACAGTTGTATTAGCCATTGTCTGTATATGTAAGTAGCTGGCCATAACTAAGATCTTGAATGGGGTTGTTTACCACGTCGTTGAGTGGACATTCAGGGGTGTTGACCAAGAATAAGAAATGTTGAGAAGAGGAACTGCAGACTGATACTGTTGGGATGCCCCGTACAAATATCCTTTAGTTTCAGCCTTGTAACGCGACAGATTTCAGTGTGTTTTAGAAATTTAGTGTGTTGTAGCAGAGAAGCTGATTTCCAAAATTTTGTCTCTCTGTGTTTTGTTTACTATGCCTGATGAGAAAGGAGCCTGGTAGAGAGTGTTACTGTGTCAGTGTATATATATTACTTGTACAGAAACTCACGAGAAATAGAAACACTGGGATCAGAGTCTGCTGCTATTTGTTTGGACTGTGCCTTGTCCATGCCAGGATAACACCAGAGCTGGATAGCTATAAAATAAAGATGACTAGAGTTAGTATGTAGGAGTCGGCTTGTTAGGTAATACATTGTATAAGTCAACATAATAAAAACAAGAGCCCAAGGGGCTTCAATATACGCCCGCATATCTGGAATTACATTGGTCCAAATTTCAAGGTTGTTTAATAGCCTTGATTTCAATTGGTAGCTAGCAATCCAGAGAAAGGTCTACAATTTTGTGCTTCTGAGAATGTAACATATATCACATCTTATATTCAATGATAAACTAAAATGAGCTCAACTCTTGGTAACTAGTTAACCTTGAAGCATGAGCTGAGAGATCACATATCCCACACTGAAGTCGACAATAGTCAAATACAAAAAAAATAGTAGTCTTCCTGCAAATGGATTTCTTTCCGACGAGAGAATTTTTCATGATGGACTAAAAAAATGATGAAGTAAACCTTTGTTCTTGAGTTAATAAACAGGTATGAAGTTAATAAAGGACCCCTCTCCCCATTAAATTAGTAAATGTATGGTTTTTATTTCACAACAGTAACTGAATGTAGCTGTTTCAAACATGGGAGACAACTCCACAGGACAATATAAAATACATGTAGAGGAGGGAACTCTGAATATTCCAACCTAACACATAGAGCCAGATAAACTTGATTCAGTTTTGGGGGACTGTGATCTTTACCTTTGACAAATTGATCTCAAAATGTATGGCTCCTCTTTCATGTCTTTGCCATGTGAGTAAGGTATACCGGTACTCAAAGTTTGGTACCAATCCATACCTTGAAACTAGAGATATCGCATGGACAACAAATGTTAATGGATGAATGGACAGAACGCAAAATCGCATTACACGACCTCGTCTTCGACAGGCATATGAAAATGTGACTTTTAATGATTTCTTGATTTTGGGGTGACAGTGACCTTGACCTTTGACCCACATTTTGGTATGTAACACATCATGTCCCTCTAATGTATCAACTGGCAGAAAAAAGTTATTTTTAATGATTTCCTGATTTTGGGGTCACAGTGACCTTCACCTTTGACCTTGACCTAAATTGTGGTACACGACACATCGTCTTCCCTCAATGTATCAATGAACACCAAAAAAATCATGGTTTTATGAATTTCATGATTTTGGGAGTGGCAGTGACTTTGACGTTCGGCCTTGACCTACATTTTGGTATGTGACACATCATGTCCCCCTAATGTATCTACTGACAAAAAAAGTAATTTTCAAAGAATTCTTGATTCTGGAGTCAGTGACCTTGACTATTGACCTTGACCTAAATTTTGGTACATGACAAATAGTCTCCCCGTAATTTCTCAATGGACACAATAATCATGATTTTTAACAATTTCATGATTTTGGGGTCACAGTGACCTTAACCTTTGACCTTGACCCACATTTTGGTATGTGACACATCATGTCCCCCTAATGTATCTACTGACACAAAAAAATGTATATGAAAATGTGACTTTTAATGATTTCTTGATTTTAGGGTGACAGTGACCTTGACCGTTGACCCACATTTTGGTATGTAACACATCATGTCCCTCTAATGTATCAACTGGCAGAAAAAAGTTATTTTTAATGATTTCCTGATTTTGGGGTCACAGTGACCTTCACCTTTGACCTTGACCTAAATTGTGGTAACGACACATCGTCTTCCCTCAATGTATCAATGAACACAAAAAAAATCATGATTTTTATGAATTTCATGATTTTGGGAGTGACAGTGACTTTGACGTTCGGCCTTGACCTACATTTTGGTATGTGACACAGCATGTCCCCCTAATGTATCTACTGACAAAAAAAAGTAATTTTCAAAGAATTCTTGATTCTGGAGTCAGTGACCTTGACTATTGACCTTGACCTAAATTTTGGTACATGACAAATCGTCTCCCCATAATTTCTCAATGGACACAAAAATCATGATTTTTAACAATTTCATGATTTTGGGGTCACAGTGACCTTAACCTTTGACCTTGACCCACATTTTGGTATGGGACACATCGTGTCCCCCTAATGTATCTACTGACACAAAGAAATGTTATTTTTTAAAAATTCCTGATTTTTGGGTCACAGTGACCTTTGACCTTGACCTAATTTTTGGTATGCGACACTTCATTTCCGCCTATTGAATCAACTCACAAAAAATGAGTAATTTTTAATGATTTCCTGATTTTTAGGTCACACTGACCTTTGACCTTGATTTTGGGGTCAAAGTGACCTTGACTATTGACCTGGATCTAAATTTTGGTACACGACAAAACGGCTCCCTGTAATTTCCAAATGGACTCAAAAAATCATGATTTTTAACAATTTTAAGAATTTGGGGTCACAGTGACCTTGACCTTTGACCTTGACCTACATTTTGGTAGGTGACACATCGTGTAACCCTAATGTATCTACTGACACAAAAAAATGTTATTTTTAATAATTTCCTGATTTTGACCTTGACCTATTTTTTTGCATGCGACATTTCCCCCTATTGAATCCACTCACAAAAAAATTGAAATTTTTAATGATTTTCAAACTGACCTTTGACCTCTGACCTCGACCTACATTTGGTATGCAACACATCGTTCCCCCTGGGGCATCCACTCACCAAAAATTAGAACTGTAGATAGAAAACTGTCAATGATCAATGATTTTCTGATTTTAGGCAACAATGACCTTTGACCTCTGACCTCGATCTCAATTTTGGTACGCGACACATCGTCTCCACCTAGCGTATCCACTCACAAAACATTGCAACTTTGGATGGAAAATGTTCACAGATATAGACCGGACACGAACACTTCAGTGATTTCCTGTTTTTTATGCCAGTGACCTTTGACCTCGACCTTCATTTTGGTACGCGACACATCGTCTCCGAGTGGGGTATCCACTCACCAAAAATTGGAACTGTGAATAGAAAACTGTTCCAGATATAGACCGGACACGACGGACGGACAGACGGTAATGAAGGACGGAAACCGCCATCACATAATACGTCCGCCTTTTGGCGGGCGTATAAAAAATACTAATGACACAGTGATTGTTGCAACTGAGACAATTGTCATTGGCGGAGGACTACCATTACTATGGGCTGACCATCATACCTAAGGTGGGGGACTACCATTCCTATGAGCTGGACAATCATACCTAATGTCGGGGACTACCATTCCTATGGGCCGGACAATCATACCCAGCGTGGGGGACTACCATTCCTATGGGCTAGACCATCATACCAAAGGTGGTGGACTACCATTCCTATGGACCAGACTATCATACCGAAGGTGGGGGACTACCATTTCTATTGAGTGGACCTTCATTCCTAAGGTGGGGGACTACTATTCCTATGGAGCGGATCTTCATTCCTAAGGTGGGGAACTACCGCTCCTATGAGCCGGACAATCATACCTAATGTCGGGGACTACCATTCCTATGGGCCGGACAATCATACCTAGGGTGGGGGACTACCATTCCTATGGGCTAGACCATCATACCAAAGGTGGGGGACTACCATTCCTATGGAGCAGACCTTCATTCCTAAGGTGGGGGACTACCATTCGTATGAGCCAGAAATCATACCTACTGTAGGGGACTACCATTCCTATGGGCTGGACAATCATACCTAGGGAGGGGGATTACCATTCTTATGGATGAACCATCATTCCTAAGGCAGAGGACTATATCATTCCTGGGGATTCATCCAGTCACAATTTCCACTGTGTGAAGCCAGGGGTGCATGTTTTATGAGGCACAAGTTAAATTCTGAGTGAAGCTATATCGTGTGTGAAATTTTTTTGCATCAGAATATTACTGGTTCCCAGTTGTGACAATAAGCATCAACATAGGCCTACTTGGTATTTTTATTTGTGAATGTTAGAGTTGCCTGCTATTGTCAATGAAATTGCCTGGCAACCTGACAACTGCTAATGACAGAATTGTCCCAATTGTGACAATGGTGAATAGTAGTTACTGCACAGCTTGTTAGACTATAGGACTAACTTGTTAGATTATAGGAGTCAGCTTGTTAGATTATAGGAGTCAGCTTGTTAGATTATAGGAGTCAGCTTGTTAGATTATAGGAGTCAGCTTGTTAGATTATACATGTAGGAGTCAACTTGTAGAATATAGGAGTAAGCTTGTTAGCTAGAATACAGGAATATTCCAACAAACTGATCCAAGTTCATTGGTCAATTACAACAGCATTGACAATTATAATCACATATAAAATTTCTCATCAATAAGCGGAGTCGATTACATTAAAATGCAACTTAACTGACAACAGGTAATGTGGCTGCATCAAAAACAGTTTTCTGTCAAACCCCTCATTCAGTCAGATTACCACATATGTACGACTTACAGGAATTGACTGGTCCAGCCAAAGAGCTATGGAATGCCCCCACCAGTATGGAATACTTCTCTCTGGCTGTGATATAATGTCTGAGTTTCTCCCCCCAGATGGAAATGTCTTCTCCCTGATATCCGAATATCTGTAGCTCATAGATACCTGTATATAAAACAACAGTAATATTCCCTCTAATAATTCAATCCCTTATCAAAATAAAGGATTATGTGCATGCATTATTTGAACTATTTTGTCAACTTACTGTTCTAATAAATCTGATCACCCCCAGATTTTATGGTGGGAAATTTCACTTCCTGTGATTGAATTATTAGAGGAATTACCATACAATACTATCTGTTTGAACAAACCACACTTGGTATCATAACATTTCAATGGTTAAGGACATGGCTTGGTTTCACAGAAAATGGATGTGGTAGGCAATGGGTTCACCGGTGCCTTACTAGCTTGTAGCCAGTGGGAAGTTCCCTTTAGCAGGGTTGGTAGGGCACTGGACTTGTACGTGAGAGGTCTGTGGTGAAAATTCAGGCCGGGAACTTGGCCACTGCAACAGGAAAATTATGAAAACAGGATCTTTGTTGTCCCCCGCTACTTAGTAGGGGGGGGACTTAGAAACACCGGTGTCCGTGATTCCGTAATTCCGTGATTCCGTAATTCCGTAATTCTGTAATTCCGTAAGATTTTCTTGTCCGGACAATAACTCGTGAACGATTTAACCGATCAACTTCAAACTTGGTGTGTGCCTTGACATTGGTGAGAGGACGGTTGGGATTGGTTTTCAGCAATGTGCGTAATCAAATATGGCCGCCGTCAGCCATTTTGGATTATAAGCAGTTCGATCTTAGATTTTCTTGTCCGGACAATAACTCGTGAACGATTTAACCGATCAACTTCAAACTTGGGGTGTGCCTTGACATTGGTGAGAGGACGGTTGGGATTGTTTTTCAGCAATGTGCGTAATCAAATATGGCCGCCGTCAGCCATTTTGGATTATAAGCAGTTCGATCTTAGATTTTCTTGTCCGGACAATAACTCGTGAACGATTTAACCGATCAACTTCAAACTTGGGGTGTGCCTTGACATTGGTGAGAGGACGGTTGGGATTGTTTTTCAGCAATGTGCGTAATCAATATGGCCGCCGTCAGCCATTTTGGATTATAAGCAGTTCGATCTTAGATTTTCTTGTCCGGACAATAACTCGTGAACGATTTAACCGATCAACTTCAAACTTGGGGTGTGCCTTGACATTGGTGAGAGGACGGTTGGGATTGTTTTTCAGCAATGTGCGTAATCAAATATGGCCGCCGTCAGCCATTTTGGATTATAAGCAGTTCGATCTTAGATTTTCTTGTCGGACAATAACTCGTGAACGATTTAACCGATCAACTTCAAACTTGGGGTATGCCTTGACATTGGTGAGAGGACAGTTGGGATTGTTTTTCAGCAATGTGCATAATCTAATATGGCCGCCGTCAGCCATATTGGATTGTAAGCAGTTTGATCTTGTCCGGACAATAGCTGGCGTACGATTCAACTGATCTACTTCAAACTTTGGGAGTTCCTTGACCTTAGTGAGAGGACAGTCATGTATTATGTTTTATGGATGTGCATAATCCAATATGGGTGCCATCTGCTGTATTAGATTTATGTTAAGCTCATCAGCGATATCTCCATTTTCAAATCATACTGTTATCAATGATATGAGATATCATCGACCCCAAAAAATCGACCATAGAGGTCCATGGCCCCCGCAGCAGCAGCGCCAGTTATGTCCGTGATTCTGTAATTCCGTAATTCTGTAATTCCGTAAGATTTTCTTGTCCGGACAATAACTCGTGAACGATTTAACCGATCAACTTCAAACTTGGTGTGTGCCTTGGACATTGGTGAGAGGACGGTTGAAATTGCCTTTCAGCAATGTGCGTAATCAAATATGGCCGCGTCGCCATTTTGGATTATAAGCAGTTCGATCTTAGATTTTCTTGTCCGACACAACTCGTGAACGATTTATCCGGATCAACTTCAAACTTGGGGTGTGCCTTGACATTGGTGAGAGGACGGTTGGGATTGTTTTTCAGCAATGTGCGTAGTCAAATATGGCCGCCGTCAGCCATTTTGGATTATAAGCAGTTCGATCTTAGATTTTCTTGTCCGGACAATAACTCGTGAACGATTTAACCAATCAACTTCAAACTTGGGGTGTGCCTTGACATTGGTGAGAGGACGGTTGGGATTGTTTTTCAGCAATGTGCATAATCAAATATGGCCGCCGTCAGCCATTTTGGATTATAAGCAGTACGATCTTAGATTTTCTTGTCCGGACAATAACTCGTGAACGATTTAACCGATCAACTTCAAACTTGGGGTGTGCCTTGACATTGGTGAGAGGACGGTTGGGATTGTTTTTCAGCAATGTGCGTAATCTAATATGGCTGCCGTCAGCCATATTGGATTATAAGCAGTTGGATCTTAGATTTTCTTGTCCGGACAATAACTCGTGAACGATTTAACTGATCAACTTCAAACTTGGGGTGTGCCTTGACATTGGTGAGAGGACGGTTGGGATTGTTTTTCAGCAATGTGCGTAATCAAATATGGCCGCCGTCAGCCATTTTGGATTGTAAGCAGTTTGATCTTGTCCGGACAATAGCTGGCGTACGATTCAACTGATCTACTTCAAACTTTGGGAGTTCCTTGACCTTAGTGAGAGGACAGTCATGTATTATGTTTTATGGATGTGCATAATCCAATATGGGTGCCATCTGCTGTATTAGATTTATGTTAAGCTCATCAGCGATATCTCCATTTTCAAATCATACTGTTATCAATGATATGAGATATCATCGACCCCAAAAAATCGACCATAGTGGTCCATGGCCCCCGCAGCAGCAGCGCCAGTTATGGTGGATGTAATCCACCATAACTGGTGCTGCTAGCGGGGGACATGGACCTCTATGGTCGATTTTTGTCATAACAACTGGCACTAATTTACCAGCTTGTTTTATCACCGTTTATGATATAACCAACCATGATTTGTCTACAAGAAGCGAGTAGTATACCAAGTGTCAGATAATTGATACAGTTGAATGATTGATAGAATTCAATGTGTCAAACTGAATTATTCTACACATTTCAAGATTACCATAATATTATATTTCCAGTGAATGCACAGTATTTTCCAGACAAAAGAGAACATGTCATGTGCGACTCTATGATTCTGTACTGTTACATGTACAAAGAAACTGAATCCATCCATCAATGAAAAGACTGGACATTATGGTAAATAACCAGACAATACAGTAATAACAAGGAATTTCATCTTTCCACTCAGGAATATCATATTCTGGCCGATTCATTGGAATATAGAATGGTACGAACATTTAGTATATTAAATTTCTCTTGAAGGGGTGATCAAATTTATATTTATTGGATAGCCTAATCAAACTTTGACCCCAGATTTTGATGTGAATATTATCAGAGAATTGACAATAGTCATGATAGTAGAGGTTAGGTTTGCACATGTGTGTGGTATTGGTACCAGTGTTCGTACTGTACCTCCAGTAGGTAAATCTTTCAAGAGTGGACTCCAAGGGAACAGAGATATGACAGAGTTTTCCTGCTTGTCCATCATTTGCAATATCTTGGAGAAATAATTCTCCATCCAGTCTGGATCCGAGGCCAGATTCTGTCGCACCTTTGCTCTCGCTGCTAGACTGTCTGAAATGTTACAACAAATATATTTACATGATTTTTCGATAGTACATTATTAAATAACCTTCGAAATTGAGGTCTCGTTTCATGTATTACTATTACTGGGACCTATCAGTTAGTTCTGCTAAAGATACTATTGTGTAACTCCCAGCATCACTTGTCTCGGCCTCTTTGCGGAAGACAGCCACATGAACAGATGAGAGATTAACAATGATTATAAATAGTGAAATGCAAAGGTTTTCATATTTTCCTTTTTCTTTTCTTCATGGGCGTTTTAGTGATTGAAATGTCAGCCTACCTACTTCAAGTTGATTTTATTTGAAGTAATTTGTCTCCTGGTAGCTTTTGAAAAGTGCTTCGAATTTGGTATCTCAAGCCCGGCCGATTTCAGAAATGAAATGCGCATCACTTATCTGCCCTTGTTTGACACTGGTTTGTGACGTCTTCAATATTTGTAATGTTCAGTCTCCGGTTAGGCTGGTCTGACGTGACGTCACAATCAAGGAAAGATAAGCGATGACGTTTTGCAAATCTGAATTCAGCTGAGCTAGGGGGACCAACTTTTAAAAAGATTCTAGAAGACAAGATAATTCAAATGAATCCAAGTGCATTAGATATACTGGTATTTCTATCATCATTCAACCTTTATTAAATGTAAAACGAAGAATTTAAAAACCTTTGCATTTCACCTTTAAGTTCCAATAACCAGGCTGTATACCAATACTAGAAGTGTAAAGTTATTTATCAGGTTAGAGCAATCTCACTCTCTAAAAGGAGTTAAAAAAGGTCAGGTTTTGATCCCTTTTTTACCAATGCTTCAAAACTTCAGGCACAATATTTTATCTATTGTTCCATGTCTGAAGAACCAGTCAATGTTGTTTAAGCAGTGTGACAGATGTTTGGCCTATTATTATGCAAATTAGAAAGAAGACAATTCACTTTTTTACTACCCTTTGATGCAACTATATATGCCTGTGTGCATCTCAATAGGGTTTTGCTGAATTCATTATGTGAACTGATTTATTGAGCAAAAGTGACCTTTTTATCTCCATTTTAGAGAGCAGGATTGCCCTAACCTCTTTATTGCATATGTCAATCAGAGTCATTATACTGTACCTTTGCCAGGTTAAGGTCACTAGCCAGGAGGCATTAAGTGTTTACTCTGTCACAGTATGTTCATCTGACTGTCCTAGCTAAATTTTATAATTAATAACTAGTGCTGGAGTTTTAACTGGTTGTTCTTGAAACCCTGCAGGCTTCAGGCGCCTCGGAGCACGTTTGAAAGTGGGGGGGGGGCTGAACTCTATATCGGCCATGTTAAATGCTGGACTGGTGCTATCTAAGATAACATTGCAGCCCCCCCTGCCCCCCCGGTTCCGCGGCCCCTGGGTTTATCAAACATGCTTTGATGATATACAAGGTCTGCTATTCATGAGATGAAATAGTAATGTTTGTCAAGTTTATGGTGTTTTGGAATTTCCATTACAATGTA
>JAVTVY010046534.1:0-20222 GCA_036873755.1 Hanleya hanleyi
CAGTTGTTTGGCCCCCAACATGTATATCTGCTTTCCCCATTAACATGATTAACAGGCTACTGAAGCAATAAATCTGTCCTCACAATCTGCTGGGAATTAGTGCCCTGGACTGGACACAGAGTTGGTCATTAAACAGGAGAACATTCCATCTTAAGGTCATCTGGGTATAGATTTAGCCCTGCTGGCTACAGTTTAGGTTGAAAGGTATACTGGTATACTATCTTAAAAAGAACAAACCAACCCAGAAGTCCTTATATAAACTGTAAGAACAAAAATAAGAATGGATTATAAGAAGATAGATACAGATTCTGACACTAGATGGTTGGAGGAAATGGAAGATGGATGTGCAAACATAATGCAGGGGTTAACACAGGCAGGGCCTGATATAGAAGTTTCAGGAATTTCATGCGCAGTGTGTGGATCAGATATGGATATGATAGGTGAAGAAGCATTATTGGAAAGAGCGGGCGAGTGGGAGATGATCTGTTTCAAATGTTCTGTGGTGTCTGTGCAATACCTATATTCCATTTGCCTTGCCTGTCGCGGCCATATTGTTTGCGATAGTAACCATAGATGCTAAGAGTGTCAACAATGGCCCGATGATTGTTTCGAAGTTGTGACTGGGTCTGGCGTGGGTTCCTTTCCACTGGGTTTGGGAGTTGAGACATCTGTAACTCTGTCTTCTCGTTTTACTGAAAACGAGACGACGAAGAAGCCTGCGCCGGTTGGCAGTCCATGGTCGGACCCCTTACGGTCTTTAATTACAAAAAACCTTGTGCCTAGCACGGATACCTCGCCTTCTGATTTATTTACAGAAAATAGGAAGAAGAAGCCTATCAAGGTAGTGGACTCTATCCGAGACGAGACGGGCATTTCTACTGATGTCACTGTTGAACTGGAAGTTCCCACTTGCGAGTCCCCCATGGAGACGGAAGAAACGCAGACGGAAATGAAGACCACTACTACAGGAGTAGGAAGTGGTGACACTGTGGGTATGCCTATACGGTCTGTTGGGGCAGATACATTTGTAGAGACTTCCATTAGGAACAATGCAGTATCTCCACAGGCGGTTTATTTTGATCAAAGATCTAATTTACCGCTCTCTGTTGGCCCAGAGGCAGTCCGAGGCCTGGGGAGTAGTGCTCCGGTTCGGCAGATGAATCCCCTGGGAGGTTCTGGGAATACGGCAGTGGCCCAGTCACGGCAGGTGACTGGCTCCGGTAGTGAGTCTGGAAATCGACCGTTCTCAGCGGCGATTATATCAAATAAAGCTCATTATCAGGTTCCGGTTCGCCATTTCCGGCCCCCGCTGGGTTCCGGTTTGGTTTCTTCAGGGCTTCCGGTTAGGGTACATCGTCCTTCCGATCCCGTATGCTGTGGCCACTTCCGGTGGTCTGAGGCTTCCGGTTCGACCGGAGATGCAATGGCCTAGCCATTCTGCATCGGCCTATAGGCAAGCGTCAATCAATCCCCCGGTCAATACGGAAGTTCCGGTAATTGACCACTCACTGTCAGCTGCGATCATTCGCCGAATGGACCAGCAGGCAGCTGAGATGGCCCAATCCCGGCAACTGCTGTCGGCTACTTCCGGTACTGCTGAAGTTCCACAATCGGTTCCTTCACAGTTTGCGGCTAGTACGTCGCATCCGATTGATCTAACCGATTGATCTAACCGTTGATATACCGATGAGAGGTCAAGGGCCCGTCGTCGTTCGAATGAGGATTCTGATAGTGATCTAGATCCTGAACGACGCTCATATTCGGAAGTACTTGATACTCTATACGAGTTGTACCCGAACATGACGTCCTCTCGCCTACAGACTACTGCAGAGGCTCCGCCTAATTTCACCAGGCAGACGTCGTCATTACCTGCGTCAAACGCAATTCATGGGTTATGCTAAGTCCTAGAGACGGTCTTGGCTCAGCCCAAGTCACACCAGGAACGTCTCGCAAGGACTAATAAACGTGCTCTCTTCAGGCAAGGCTCTGTTTCGGCACCGTTCCCGGTAGAGAAACCTTCCTCAAGATCGTACGGTATCCATGACTCGGAACCGGAATTTGCCGAACCGGAATTTGCCGACATCTGTTATCGTAAAAAGGTTCCGGTCAAGGTCTCGGTCCCGCTTTCGGGCAAGCAGGCTTCGACCCTAGAAGAAGCTGCGCGACAGGGGGTAGCTATTGCCTCACACATGGATTGGTTTTTAACTGCAATATCCACTGTGCTTGGCAGACTGTCGCATTCCCGATTAGCAGCCAGTAGTAGATCTGATCTGCAATTACTGACGGACCTACAGAATGTAGCAGCTAAAGCTAATGGGGACGCATTAGCGCTGTCTGCATTCAATGCGGCGATGTTAGTGCACATGAGACGTCAGGCCTATATGTCGTCCATTGTGAACTAGGCTCCTGACGTAGTACTACGTACTATAAAGGAACAATCGCCTGCATCTGCGCTGTTGTTCAATGTGATTATTCCGTCTCTTAGAGAACAAGTGGGCAAGGCTAAGCCTCCTATTGTTCCTAGAGCGGGTGGTTCGGGGACTAAGAGAATGTCTAGCGACACTTCCGGCCCCCCTACCAAACTGACCTAATCGGCTGCTTCCGCTTCCGGTCCTAAGGGAGAAGCAAAAGGCCATTGGACAGAATCCTCAACAGCAAGGTCAGAGCACTTCCGGTAAAGGTAAAGGAAAGCGCCCTGGCAAGAAGCAGCAGTATAGCCGGTGACGATTCGGGCCATGTCAACCTGTTGACATAGCGGGACATCGAATTGCAACTTCCGGTCCCGCCAGAACCCAGTCTCCCAGTAGGGGGAACGACTACAGAGGTTTTGGCGGAATTGGCTACAACTGGGGATGGATCCATGGGTAGTCAATACCCTTCAAGTTCGGTATGGCTGCCCACTAGAATTCCTAGTAGTTCCTCCCTTGACTGCCGCTCCACGTCCGTCTCGTATACCTGTACGAACGAAACATCTCCTGAAAAACAGGCATCTGTGGACAAAGTCATCCAGAGGCAAGCAATAATAGAACTTCCGGTCAACGACCGGTCCCTCGGGCTCTATTTTCCGGTGTTTCTTGTGCCAAAAAAAAAGATACACCGGAAATGCACATGACCATCAATCTGCACAGGCTGAACAAGGACTTCCTGTCGGAACCTCCTCACTTTCGCATGGAATCCTTCCGGTCTATCAAGCCCGCCCTGGTCCAAGGGGAATGGTTAACATCACTGGATCCAATGGGTGATTATCTGCATATCCCGATCCATCCGAATTACCGGAAGTACCTGAGATTTATGGTCGGTGCTCGCCGTTACCAGTTCCAGGTCATTCCTTTCGGGTTGGCCAGTTCCCCCTGGGTTTTTACCAGGGTGTTTCAGCCAGTGGCGGTATACCTGCACAATCGAGGGATAAAGTACCATTTTTACCCCGACGACTCCCTTATCAGGAATTTGTGCAGGGAACAGCTCCGTTGCGATACAAAGTTTGTATTGCTCCTACTCCAGTCACTGGGTTATCTCTCACATTGAGACAAATCGGAGTTACCGCCGTCTCAGCAGCGATGCTTCCTAGGCGTGGCTTACGACACCAATTTGGCTCTTGCTGGGCCACCGAAAGTTCGCTGGCGCAAGATATGTCAAGAGATACCATTGTTCCTCTGACATTCTTGCCGAACAGCCCTTCAATTTGCGGTCTGCTGACATCCACTCAGGATGTCACACCTCGAGGCCGATTACAGTGACGTCCATTGATGCTATATCTGAACCATCATTGGATAGACAGGCGTAGGAATCCTAGGATTCATGTCACAGAGGAAGTCAAACGTCACCTATTATGTTGGCTAGACCCTCTCAATGAGATGCCTGGAGTAACACTGCTTCCGTTTATAGCAACTCGCCAGTTGTTCGCGGATGCATCGATGCAAGGTTGGGGGGGGGGGGGCCACCTCGGGTCCAAGTCGATATCAGGCTTTTGGACTGCAGAGGAGAGATCGTTACACGTCAATGTACTGGAGTTCATTGCCGTCAATCGTGCTGTTCTCACATTGATAAACGATCTCAGAGGTCAGTCGGTACTGGTAGCCACAGACAATACAACTGTAGTGGCATACATAAACAAGATGGGGGAGAACTCGGTCGACCAACCTTTTAAGTCAAGCCGAGTGTCTCTTCCACTTGTGCTGGACACACGAAGTGGTCCTTCGTGCCAGACACATACCAGAACATCTGAATCTGGCTGATAGCATATGCGTTTCCGCCTCCGGCAATCCTGTCCCTAGTACTACAAAAGATACGACAGCACCGCTGCATAGTGTATCTAGTAGTCCCCTGGTGGCCAGCTCGCACGTGGTTTCCCGACCTCCTAGATATAGTGGTGGACGTTCCAAGATGTCTTCCGCTATTCCTCAAACGAAGTCAGCCATTTTTCACCATCAACCTCAGACATTCCGCTTGCACGTGTGCAAGTGCTCAGAAATAAACTCCCCTTGGCAGCATTTTCTCGGGAAGCTACGCAGAGAATGGCTGCTTCCACTCGAAGCTCAACTTTCGCATGTTATCAAGGAAAGTGGCAGATCTTCCAAGAGTGGTGTTTTGGAAGAAACATTGATGCCAGTAATGCCTCTGTTCAGCACATAGCAGACTTCCTGTTATATCTGTTTAATGATAAGGGCCTGACTCCATCAACTGTAGATTATTACACTCTCTATGGGTATTAATCCAGCTTCTGATCCTACTTTAACGTCCCTAGTTAGGTCGCTTAAGATTGATAGACAAGCTGTTGTTTCGAAGCTTCCAAAATGGGAGTTGGCGTTAGTTCTGCGGAGACTTTCTGAACCTCCGTTTGAACCTATAGCTACCGTCGATTTGAAGTTTTTGTCCTATAAAACTGTTTTTATTGGCATTAGCGTCATAATCTGATGTGTCCCGTTCGAGCTCTTGCCGTATATATTAATCGCACTAAGGTACCACGGGCTGGGCGAAGGCGATAATTTATTCCATCTTGTCCCCGGAGCCAACAGGAAATATCAAAGAATACTATTTCCTCTTGGCTCTCCAAAACTATTAGATTAGCCTACCATGAAGTGTCACCGGTGCAGGCTGCGTTGTATAATGTCTCCGCTTACGAAATCAGGGCGCATGCTACTGGAGATCACATACAACCTTCGCATCATATTATCTGAGTGATATGACTATCATATCTTACAGACAGAGTAATGAACCTACCCGACCTCCCTGCTTGTGTCTTTACGACGTGTCGTAAGAAGTGGAGAACGAGTTGCATCATGGGATTCATGCATGCGCATTGGGCCGGAACTGAACTGTGCTATTTTTAAATTTTACTTGCTAGCTCACGTTTTCACACGAACGCAATATGTCAGTAAGGTAAGTTTTAGCTTAAAAATGTAAAAATTAACTATAATTTTTTTAGTTTTGAGGGACCTCGACCCATCTATCATGTACGACGAGGGTGCATCGATCGAGAAAGTAGTTGCAGAGGAGAAGATCTGTGAAGGCTTTGGCATAAATCCATGATGATCGGCGGGGCTCTTGACCAATCGGCTTCTTCCTGGGACATTTATTACATCTTATTGACCTAATCGACGTGTGAAGTTTCGGCTTAATCGGCGGAGATTTGTGAACCGACCTATGGCCAAAAACTGTGAACAACAAGCTACGACCTTCACTTTTGGCACACGGCTCTCTGTGTGACCCTCATGTAACACGACATTAATTTAATATCCCTCGACTAATACAGCCGGAATAGCAAGCTTTAATTGAGCGATGCTAGATTTTACACCAGATAATTTATCACCTGTCATGTAGATGAATTGCTGCGCAAATTGAATTAAAGGAAACACGTCATAGGGGTTTAGATCTATATAGATGATATGAATACTGAATACGGTCATTTAATTTCTTGACAGTACACCGGCATCTTTTCCCTCGCCTTTGTTATGTTGCGTTTAATTGTTGCCTGTATATGGTGACACTCTGCTGGTGGATGTTTCGTCCCCGAGGTTTGTCCTCTGTACAAATTATATGTGGTTGAATGTTTGTGACATATAAACGTGGAGGAGAATGAAGCGGTTGGTCGGCGTAACGATTCGCCGATATATGCCCCCTCCCGCCCCCCCCCCCTCGTTTGGGGCATTTCTATCTAACGGTCACATAGTTGATCATTTTCCATCAGATGGCTTGATAGGGCTATGTCATCGACGCTCTTCAGTATTTGTATCTAATACCGCTCAAGCTGGTGCTATGGGCCGTGTGGCCATGCCATTCAAGAGGTCCACATGAGCAGCTACAATAAAAGCGTGGCTGGGATACAAATCATAGGGAACAGTTTGGTTACTTTTGATGTTTTTAGAATTATAGTCAGCATATATGCTTGTTAGGTCATTTGACTTCTTGTCATTACCCCGGCATCTATTTCCACCTCATTTCCTGTGTTGCGTTTAATTGGCACTGGCCGTTTTATTACTACACGAGTTGATTCTCTCCCAGTTGGATCATGTTCATGTGAGTCCTGCTCCCAGTCACTTGTCATGTTGTCAGACAGTCGTCCTATTTCCAGACAGTCGTCCTGTTTCCAGTCAGTCGTCCTGTTCCCAGTCACTCGTCCTGTTTCCAGATAGCCGTCCTGTTTTCAGTCAGTCGTCCTGTTCCCAGTCAATCGTCATGTTCCCAGTCAGTCGCTTCTTCTGAATCTGGGGGAATTTGAAGCCTCTGGTTCCACTACTACCATGACTACAGCGAACTCAACAATATCATGGCCAGAATCTTCTAATTCGATATCCAGCTGACGTCTTCCAACAGTACAGGTTTCACAGGCTGTCGCGTGGAGATAACGCGGTCACCATTGATTTAGGGCATACCTGCATCTGGCTTCGTGGAAAGTTAAGTGCTGATGCACTGCCATATACCGGCTCAACAACATAGACAGCATAGTCCGTCTTTACGAAAACGACCAACGACTCGATGAGGTGAAAACTGCCAGTCATCTTGTATCTTGTGTCGGCCCTCAACGTGGTTCCGAATCCACCAGGGCTAGTACATCCTCGTGTAATTTAGCATCTTAAGTTTGTTTGCGAGCTGCTGCCTCCCGGTTTGTCAATTCCGCAGACATTTGGGGAGCTCGAGCCACACGTTGACATCGTTGAAGTCCTCTTCATCCTCTCCACCCAACCAAGGAGGAGATGGATGGGGCATCAAAACACTGGTGCAGAAACTTAAAAAACAGGGCTATTCCACCAAGCGCCTCCACTCAAAGTTTCTCAAATTTGGCGATACATATCGCATGCTGATAGCAAAATACGAACGTAGCGTGCAAGATCTATGGCGCTACGTTTCGTAACTTGTCTAATTCCGCTTAACCCGGGGCTAGGGGCCGTATGAACCCATGCACTTAAAAAACCTCATGGTACTCATATGAACAGTCGCAATCAAAGCGTGACTGAGATACATCATTCTTTAGATGACGACTTTACAACGAATATTATGGATTAAGAATACTGATCAGCGATACGGATTTGATATTTTTGGAACATCATGATGTCTTGCCGGCATCATTGAAAACTGTTGACCGCTTCTCTCTTGCAGGAAACAAGCCTATGTTTATGTATACTATGATTGTCTTTTTGAATTTGGTGCTAATACTGTTATATGGAAAATGGAATAGGTCTTTGGATTATGGATGCGGATATTCTCTGATGGACGACGGCTGGATTATGAATGACGGACTAGACGCTTGTAATATCCCGTTGACCCATGTTGAGGACTGTTGTAAACAAGCAATGCCTCGGGAAAATTCTAGATCAATCGCTTGTTCCTTGGATGAAGGGATATTTGTGGTCATGCATTGCGCGATTAAGCATCTTACATTGACCATTCCCCTGTGGATGGTAGGGGATGACCCTACTCTTATTTATCCCATGAAATCGACACAGTTCCTATGCCTAAGAGCAGCGACCATGATCCGACTGCATTACTTACGGTACGCCATATTTCACGAATCACTCCTTGAAGAGCAAGTTTGCTGTATATCCAGCCGTTTGTTCATTGGTGGCAATAGAAACTGTGAACTTTGAAAAACATCTGTTAGCACCAATAGACTAGGCAGTATTTTGAAAATAGGGCTTAAAACAGGTGATGGAAGCATTTTCTGTTAATGGCTGGCATTCATGCTCGCTTTATATTTTAAGGTATGCTGAATTCGAATTTGACGTTTGCCAGTCTCGATTTTGAGTTTTTAACCCTTTAATGGCCGATTCAAAATGGCTGCCACATCTGATCTTGTTTTCGCGAAATATTCGATCTTAGATGAAACCTCACTCATTTCAAACAAGATTGTTTCAGTGTTATATGGTTTTATTGATTAGAACACGAATTGAAACATACAACCAACAGCGAGAGGAATAGAATACATTTAACCCCATACCCACTAATTCAAAATGGCCGCCGCATGTTTGTATTTGTTTGTATGTTCAAACATTTCAATTAATATTCCATATTTACCCAACATGGCCTCAAACCTGAATGGTACATTGTATGTACACTATAAGGCAACCTTTCTTGGATTTTGTCAGTTGCTGGAAGGTAGGTTTCGCTGTTGAGGGTAACCCTTTATATCTATTTACTAACTGTAGGTATTTTGGCTTCAACACCACGAACAAAACAGAACAAAAGTACGACTCTTCTACTCCTCCGAATAGCAACTTAATTCGCTCCTTTGCCATCTCTTGTTGGGTTGTGTTCAATAAGGTGACCAGATTGAAACAAGGCAAGATCTTCTTTGTTTTCTTCCAGCGCCATAAAGGTGGCCCAGTTTGCCGGTAGCCGTACTGATCCGCTTTCTACACGACGTTTCACCGGTTGTAAGCCATGTTTGCGTTTCACGCTTGTGCCCGTCTTGATGGAGTCCTTCCAATACCTGTCAAATGCTACGTCGGTCCGGTCAGAAGCGTCTCCCATTTTGTATACCGTTTTGGCAAACGTGTCTGCATATTCACCAAATGTCGCTGTGTCGTTTGACTTTCTCAGTGACATCACCAGCGCTTGGCCATCAATGACTAGACATCTTGTCCCAATAACAGCTTCACGAGGACATCCTAGCCCAGATGTCTCGGATATGGGAGATGCCGAATGTAGATCTGTTCGCCATCCGTTGAAACCATCTACTGCCGGTATATGTGTCTCCTGTTCCAGATCCAGCAGCCCTGGCGGTCTACGCCCTGTCTTTGGACTGGTCCGACATGATTGCGTACCCGTATCCACCGCCAGCAATCTTGTCACAAGTTCTCCGGAAGATCCGAGCACAGCCGTGCGTGGTCTACCTTGTGGCTCTGTGGTAGCCCACTCGCCCATAGTTTGCAGACCTGATGGATCTTCTCATAGACGTACCTCGTCAACTGCCGCTTTGGTGGAACCTGCTTCGTCAGCCGAGATCCAGTCTTTACCACTCGAATCCCGGTCTGTTTCATCTGATCGCGTTCAAGTGCTCCAGCATCAGCTTGTTGAGGCTGGATTTTCTGTCGCAGTGTCCGAGAGGATGGTCCGGTCCACCAGGGCATCAACGACTGTGGTGTACCAGAACAAGTGGAAGATCTTTGCTACCTGGTGTTTTGGACACGGAATTGTTCCAACCTCTGCCTCTGTTCAGCAGGTAGATGATTTCCTTTTGCATCTCCTCCATGACAGGTAGCTTGTTCCGGCCACGGTCGACAATTATCGGTCCGCTATCGCCAGGGTACTTCAGTTGACCACAGGTGTCAACCCATCGCTCGACGTCAGCCTCTCTGCTCTCCTTCATTCCTTTCGGGTAGAGAGGCCTACTCTGACGTCGCAGCTTCATAAATGGAATTTGGCACTGGTTCTTAGGCGCCTTTCCATGCCCCCCTTCGAACCCATCGGCACCTGTGAGATGAAGTTTCTTTCCTAAAAGACCGTATTTCTGATCGCCTTTGCTTCTGCCGCCCGCGTATCAGAAATCCATGCCTTGGACTTTAGGTCTTTGAGATATAACCCTGAGTGGACCTGGGTGGCGTAATCTACTCTTCCGGATTTTGTCGCTAAGAACCAGTCCCTCTACGACAATCTTCCGCGAGAGTTCGTCATCCCGGCTCTGTCCAACATTCTGTTCGCAGGTGTTGACGTCAGAGTCATGTGTCACGTCAGAGCGCTCTCCTGTTATCTAGCTCGTGTCGGACAGCAGAGAGCAGGGCGGGTGGGTCTATTTATCCGTTTTGGCCCCTCGTTGAAGCAGGAGATACCCAAAAATACCATATCTTCCTTGCTTTCTAAGACCATTCGTCTCTCTTATATGGACATTGTACCTTCTGTGTGAACTACCCTAACCAAGGTCTCCGCCCATGAGGTCAGGGTCATTCCTTCCGTCCTGCTATGGTATTCTAGCAATAAAGTATGTGAAGGTAAGTTTTACAGCGCAAGAAATATGAAAAATTTGAAAATCAATTTTCCTGTTTCTAAGCATAAACTTATCTTCACATACTGTGATGGCCCTCCCAGCCTTCCCGCTGATGGGTTATTCACTCTGCGTTGAATAGGGAAGAAGGAAGCGAGGTGGTCGGTCACATGGGATCTGGGTACTTCGCGCATGGGCATTGGGCGGTACAGCGACTATTTTAGTTTTGTTGTAATAAATTACAATCGCGTAAGAACACGCTCAGTGGCTGCCCTGAAGTTCCGTAACTTTAGTCGGAACAGTTGCACAGCACTGATTGTCTGCAATCCGTCTTGCATAGGTGTCAGAAGCTTTTGATGCTTGTTTTCTTGAAATATAATGCACTGTTCATACACCTGTGGAGCTGACCTCTTCCGAACCATGAGATGGGGTAAATTTTCCATGTTAGCGGTTATGTAGCATTCCTGTAATGGTAAATTAGGGCTGTTATGCTTGTCAACTAGGCCTTGTTACATTACATAAATACTGTAATTCAAACTGAATACTTGCGGTACATTTATACCACAAATCCAAAAATGCAGTATCAACAGCTGCAACTGAAAACACATATACTGCTTACTCATAGCGTGAAATTATATCTTCATCATGGGCAATTAGGGAATTTCAACTGTTACATTCTGAAATGAATATCAAACGCATTGATAAGTTTTACTGACTCTAGCATAAGCACTACAAATAGAGTAGTGATAGGTTTTGTGTTGCAAAGATATTCATGTATCCCATATGCGAAAGTTGACAGTTTTGTCATGTAAAGGGGCTAAATCCACAGGGAAGGGGGTTAAAAACAATTCAGAAATAAATGTTTACCGCCTGTTTATGATCGATGCTGTCTGGAATATCCAATTACTACGGATAAAGATGTTTTGTGGCTGATTTTTATTGACAACATCAAAATTTAGTTACCAAAATGCTGAAAAACGACCGCCATTTTGAATTTAAGATTAGAGGGTTAAAATTTCAGAATCGCGCCCGGCAAATACTTAATTCGGATTCAGCATACCAAAATACGTCTAGTAAGCACCAATGCCGGCCATTAACAAAAACTGCTTCCATGGTTCACTTTTCTCGAAAATTGACCCTGTCTACAAGACATCCTGTATAATCCATGACAAGACTTCTAACGATATGTTTGCACTGAAACTTCCCTTATGATCACGCCTTCAAGGCTGAGAACTTTCGCCACAGCACATCTTTTACAGTTTTTGCAGCAAACAACATCACCATACATGACAGTCCAATAGCACCTCTGTCGGATCAGTGTCGATATTGTTCCTTCGATATCTTGATGACTAAAGTCGTTGTGGAGGTCCACTATAGGACTTTATTTATGAGAGCACATAGCAGAACATAGGAGAATAGTACTCCATCTGTTTGAGTCTGTCTCACTGTTTCAACAGCGGTCGGTTTCTCTGGAAAATCAGGAATGTTAGCACAACTTCGATCATCTTGGCTGCTGTCTCGCCATCTCGGTGTTTGAGTAGCTTGGGAGTCTGATCATGCTCGCTTCCATCCCACAGACACGGTAGATCACTTCAGGAATTTTCCACTGCGATACTGTTGATATGAGCTACCAGGACGCATGAACATCAGTAGTATACAAAGCGCAAATGGAGCCAATTCCTCCCCGGATGTAAAAATGACGTCACAATTGAGGGTGAGGTGCCAGCTCTACACTATGGATGCAAGGGAGACAACTCGGGCATTGGGGAGGTATTGGGGAGGTGTGCATTGACAAAAAAAAAAAAAAAGTTCCGGCAAAAAAAAAAAAAAAAAAAAAGTATTCATGCGCGGTGATGCGGTTTGGCCGCGGTTTTGGCGGTGATTCGGTCTCGGGAAAAAGCTTCCGCGGAGAAAAAGTAGTCCCTAGATAAAATGGTCCGATGGGGTCGAGTGAGGTATCAAAGTGAAGCTTAGGTGAAGGGGCATCTAATGGGCTGGGTGTGGGGTTGACATATCGGCCTTCTGCGCATGCGCGGCGGCCGAAGGGTATGGAAATAGCCTTTTTGGAGCTATGGGAGCCCCTAATGGACCAATGGGGTCGAGTAAGGTATCAAAGTGAAGCATTCATGAAGGGTCATCTGATGGGCTGAGTGTGGGGTTGACATATCGGCCTTCTGCGCATGCGCGGAGGCCCAAGGGTTCTGAAAATAGCCTTTTTGGAGCTAGGGCAGCCCCTAATGGACCAATGGGGTCGAGTGAGGTATCAATGTGAAGCATTCATGAAGGGGCATCTAATGGACTGGGTGTGGGGTTGACATATCGGCCTTCTGCGCATGCGCGGCGGCCGAAGGGTATGAAAATAGCCTTTTTGGAGCTGGGGGAGCCCCTAGTTGACCGATGGGGTCGAGTGAGGTATCAAAGTGAAGCATTCATGAAGGGTCATCTGATGGGCTGGGCGCGGGGTTGAACTATCGGCATTCTGCGCATGCGCGGAGGCCCAAGGGTATGGAAATAGACGTTTTGGAGCTAGGGAAGCCCCTAATGGACCAATGGGGTCGAGTGAGGTATCGATGTGAAGCATTCGTGAAGGGGCATCTGATGGGCTGGGTGTGGGGTTGAAATATCGGCATTCTGCGCATGCGCGGTGGCCCAAGGGTATGGAAATAGCGGTTTTGGAGCTAGGGGAGTCCCTAATGGGCCAATGGAGTCGTAGGAGGTATCAAAGTGAAGCATTCGTGAAGGGGCATCTGATGGACTGGGCGTGGGGTTGAAATATCGGCATTCTGCGCATGCGCGGTGACCCAAGGGTATGGAAATAGACGTTTTGGAGCTAGGGGAGCCCCTAATGGTCCAATGGGGTCGAGTGAGGTATCAAAGTGAAGCATTCGTGAAGGGGCATCTGATGGACTGGGTGTGGGGTTGACATATCGGCCTTCTGCGCATGCGCGGTGGCCCAAGGGCATGAAAATAGCCTTTTTGGAGCTAGGGGAGCCCCTAATGGTCCAATGGGATCGAGTGAGGTATCAAAGTGAAGCATTCATGAAGGGGCATCTGATGGACTGGGTGTGGGGTTGAATTAGGGTCATTCTGCGCATGCGCGGTGGCCCAAGGGTATGAAAATAGACGTTTTGGCATCTAGGGGAGCCCCTAATGGTCGAATGGGGTCGAGTGAGGTATCAACGTGAAGCCTAGGTGAAGGGGTATTTGATGGCTGGGTGGGTGCATGTAAAATTTTTCCTGAAAAAAAAAATACGGAACACGGACTTTATCGAAAAACCTGGGAAAATGCCTATATGGGGTATGAGGGGTATATAGGTCGCCGGGCTTAACGGGGCTTGTCTATCAACAGAGTTATCTTCCCCTAGTTCCAGGGTGGGTGTATGTAAAAATTTTCCTGAAAAAATACGGAATACGGACTTTATCCTAAATTACGGGAAAATGCCTATATGGGGTATGGGAGGTATAGGACCATCCTGGGAAACGTACTTCTATACATTTGCGGTAGGGTTGTGGGGTCTCGTTTTACTCGTCTCGTCATTTAGAACATGATAGGAAGTGTCCCCGTGCGAATCGGTGAAATTTTTGAAAAAAGTCACCGAACCCCATATAGTCCCATACTGAGGGTATAGGATCAATGTTTGTCCCCCTGGGAAACGTACTTCTATACATTTGCGGTAGGGTTGTGAGGTCTCGTTTTACTCGTCTCGTCATTTAGAACATGATACGAATCGGTGAAATTTTTGAAAAAAGTCACCGAACCCCATATAGTCCCATACTGAGGGTATAGGATCAATGTTTGTCCCCCTGGGAAACGTACTTCTATACATTTGCGGTAGGGTTGTGGGGTCTCGTTTTACTCGTCTCGTCATTTAGAACATGATAGGAAGTGTCCCCGTGCGAATCGGTGAAATTTTTGAAAAAGTACGATATAGCCTTATATAGTCCCATACTGAGGGTATAGGATCGATGTTTGTCCCCCTGGGAAACGTACTTCTATACATTTGCGGTAGGGTTGTGGGGTCTCGTTTTACTCGTCTCGTCATTTAGAACATGATAGGAAGTGTCCCCGTGCGAATCGGTGAAATTTTTGAAAAAGTACGATATAGCCTCATATAGTCCCATACTGAGGGTATAGGATCGATGTTTGTCCCCTGGGAAACGTACTTCTATACATTTGCGGTAGGGTTGTGAGGTCTCGTTTTACTCGTCTCGTCATTTAGAACATGATAGGAAGTGTCCCCGTACGAATCGGTGAAATTTTTGAAAAAGTCACCGAACCCCATATAGTCCCATACTGAGGGTACAGGATCAATGTTTGTCCCCCTGGGAAACGTACTTCTATACATTTGCGGTAGGGTTGTGGGGTCTCGTTTTACTCGTCTCGTCATTTAGAACATGATAGGAAGTGTCCCCGTGCGAATCGGTGAAATTTTTGAAAAAGTACGATATAGCCTTATATAGTCCCATACTGAGGGTATAGGATCGATGTTTGTCCCCCTGGGAAACGTACTTCTATACATTTGCGGTAGGGTTGTGGGGTCTCGTTTTACTCGTCTCGTCATTTAGAACATGATAGGAAGTGTCCCCGTGCGAATCGGTGAAATTTTTGAAAAAAGTCACCGAGCCCCATATAGACCCATACTGGGGTATAGGTTCAATGTTTATCCTACTGGGAAACCCACTTCTATACATTTGCGGTAGGGTTGTGGGGTCTCGTTTTACTCGTCTCGTCATTTAGAACACGATAGGAAGTGTTGCGGAGCGAATCGGTGAAATTTTTGAAAAAAGTCACCGAGGCCTGGGTAGGCCCATAGGCCTATACTGCATGGCTATGGGTGTATAGGCCCATACGGGGTGGACATGTTGGAGTCTAGGTGGGCCACTCATGGTCCAATGGGGTCGAGTGAGGTCTTATTTTGAAGCTCTCGTGGAGGAGCACATGACTACACTAATGGTTCGTCCGTGTTCAATAGTCTGCGCATGCGCAGTCTGGCCGTAGTATAGAAAACAGGCATTTTGGGTGCTATGTAGGGGTGTGTTTGGGTTAGAGATGAGCTAATCACGGTTCGAATGGGTCGTGTGAGGTGTCAAAGTGAAGCTTGTGTGGGGTAGAGTCAGAATGGTGTGTTTTTGAATGCATGTCGCGTTAATCTGCGCATGCGCAGTTGGTTGTAGTAAGTAAAGTGGCCATTTTGGGGCAGCGAAGGAAGTTATTTGGGGTCGAGATGGGCTAATCACGGTTCGAATGCGTCCTGAAAGGTGTCATCTTGTAGTTCTCGGGGTGTACACTCCGATTTGAGGGATGTTCGCGTCATCTGTGACGTCATCGGTGACGTCATCGGTACGAGTAGTAGCGAAAGTGGCCATTTTCGGGCAGTACATGAAGGTATTTGGGGTCGAGATGGGCTATTCACGGTTCGAATGCGTCCTGGAAGGTGTCATCTTGTAGTTCTCGGGGTGTACATTCCGATTTGAGGGATGTTCCGCGTCATCTGTGACGTCATCGGTGACGTCATCGGTACGAGTAGTAGCGAAAGTGGACATTTTCGGGCAGTACATGAAGGTATTTGGGGTCGAGATGGGCTATTCACGGTTCGAATGCGTCCTGGAAGGTGTCATCTTGTAGTTCTCGGGGTGTACATTCCGATTTGCGGGATGTTCGCGTCATCTGTGACGTCATCGGTGACGTCATCGGTACGAGTAGTAGCGAAAGTGGACATTTTCTGGCAGTACATGAAGGTATTTGGGGTCGAGATGGGCTATTCACGGTTCGAATGCGTCCTGGAAGGTGTCATCTTGTAGTTCTCGGGGTGTACATTCCGATTTGAGGGATGTCCGCGTCATCTGTGACGTCATTGATGACGTCATCGGTACGAGTAGTAGCGAAAGTGGACATTTTGTGGGTGCGTGAGGGTGAGTTTGGTGTAGAGATGCACCATCCTTAGTCCGAATGCGTCGTGTGAGGTGTCATTTTGTAGCTCTCGGGGTGTACATTCCGAATTGAGGCATGTCCGAAGCATCTGTGACGTCATCGATGACGTCATCAGTAGGAGTATTAGCGAAAGTGAGCCTTTTGGGGCAGTGCAGGAAGGTATTTGGTGTAGAGATGGACCATCCGCGTTGCGAATGCGTCGTGTGGGGTATCATGTTGTAGCTCTCGGAGTATAGACCCTGATTTCAGGGATATTTATAGCATCTGTGACGTCATTGGTGACGTCATTAGTACAAGTTGTAGCGAAAGTGGGCCTTTTTAGCAGTGAAGGATGTTATTTGGTGTAGAGATGGACCATCCGCGGTCCAAATGGACCGTGTGAGGTGTCATCTTGTAGCAACGCCCACCAACACCATTCTTAATGCTTCAACGCCCTGGTGAAATAGCTCAGAAGCTCTGATATTCCATGGAATTGTCACTAATTCTTCGAAATGCGGTGATGCCCGTCAACGCCCGTCGTTACACCTTAACACTCTAACATAACGCCATGATATAGACCAGAGAGAGAACAACAACAACAACAAGGATGACACATGAGAGAACAACAACAACAAGAAGTTTTTTCATATATTTTATTTTCCCCAATGTTACATCACACCCACGCTGGGGGAGCCGCGTTGGGTATATTTACAATTCAAGAAGATTCTTATCCAATCAGAGGCCACCATTTGCATGTTTCATATTCGTTCCTGTCCGTTAGATGTATTCTTGTCCAATCAGAAGTCTCCATTTCAGAAAGTGCCATCTGAACCGTTTATTCTAATCATCGTCGGGCAGGCCAGGATACCGTTGAGGCAACATATCCTCAGATAGTTGTTTGCGCATTCTGAGTATCTATCAGTGCATGGGTGAATACTTTCATCCGATGGAGGTGGTGGTCAGTTTAACCACGAAGAACGCAACATTGGTCATTATCTCCACTATCCACTTGGTGTTACAATTCAAGAAGACTTGTCCAATCAGAGGCCACCATTTGCATCTGTCATATTCGTTCCTGTCCGTTAGATGTATTCTTGTCCAATCAGAAGTCTTCATTTCAGAAAGTTCCATCTTCGGCCATGTTCGCTCTGAACCGTTTATTCTAATTACAACACATATAAGGGAAGTGGGAAGAGGTGCCGACATACTGACTGCGTCACATGACTTCACAGAATAGTCTTCTGGTTAACCTATTCTAAAGCACATACCAAGAATCTAACGATTAGTGATATGTGTTGTATCTCAGGTACGCTTTTATTGTACCTGTTCATGTGGCAACTTAGATGATATGACCACACGGCCCCTAGCACCGGCATAAGCGTTGGTCAAGCCAGGATACCGTTGAGGCAACATATCCTCAGATAGTTGTTTGCGCATTCTGAGAATCTATCAGTGCCTGGGTGAATACATTCATCCGATGGGTTGGTCGGTCAGCTTGGTCACGAAGAACGTAACATTGGTTACCCTCTCCACTTTCCACTTGGTGTTGGGGCGTTGTTGTTGGGCCCATTCCAAGGGATCCACGTTGGCCAGGTTCTCCAGCATCGTCTCTAGCGACGCCCGGTTAATGATGGTAAACGGTTGGTCAAATACCCGGATGTTACTGCTCGGGTAAAAGTATCGGACTTGATCTGTCTCCTTATGCTGCAGCACATAACCAAACGCCAGATTTAATTTGAAGGACGTTGCTTGGTCATTGAAGATGGCTTCCACGTAGCTGCCTAGACGGGCGAGGTCGGTCAGTCGAAAATTGTAGATATCTTGAACAGGGCGATGACGGTAGAAACAGTGCCGTATCATGGTCCAATGGCGCCGATAGATGTCACTCACTGGATGGGCGCCCTGTAAGAGATCGCTAGGAACATTTATGGGCTCGTCCAGAAAATGTTCGATGTTATCAGGCGTATGACTCGAAACCGTAACGGTGGGGTCCGGCTGGATATCCAGGCCCTCCTGGACCGTGGGTATAGGCAGGCTCTTCGTCATCGTATCACCAGTGGCGTTCGTCTCTCCGGGTTCATCTTCACTGGGTCTGACCTTCCGCGGCTCCTCTTTAGTGGAAAGTTGTCGCCCAAACCGTAGAGACGGGGCATGCTTCAAACGTTGGTGCTGTCTAAACCGACTGGGTCGTTTGAAGAGTCGACCACAATCATTACATAGTACCGTCGCACCCGCGTGAAGTACCCTCTCATGACGCAGTAAATGATCCTCCCGATTGAATGACCGTGCGCAGGTTGTACAAGTATACCGAGCATCGTTGTGGGTGGAGGCCTCGTGGCGTCGTAAATTATCTAGACGAGTAAACAGCTTCTGGCAAGTTGTGCAAGTGAACATCTTGGTGGTTGACAGAGTGTCTGATGAAACGTCCAGGCCGCTTCCCTTTTATAGCACGCTAGCTGGTGATCTATTTTTAGCACACTCAGTTCAACTATCCCCAAGTCGAGGGCCGAGCCGTGACATCTTCGGTAACATCCGTGTATCTTCGGTCACCTCCGTACCGTCAACGATCAACATGTAGACATATAGAGTATGTACGGCATGTTATGGTATTCATCAGTGCATGAGTGACGCATTCAGTCGATGGGAGTGGTCGGTCAGCTTGGTAACGAAAAACGTAACATTGGTCACACTTTCCACTGTCCACTTGGTGTTGGGGCGTTGTTGTTGGGCCCATTCCAAGGGATCCACGGTGTCCAGTTTCTCCAGCATCGTCTCTAGCGACACTCGGTTAATGATGGTAAATGGTTGGTCAAATACCCGGATGTTACTGCTCGGGTAAAAATATCGGACTTGGACTGTCTCTTTATGCTGCAGCACATAACCAAACGCCAGATTCAATTTGAAGGCCGTAGTTTGATCTTTGAAGATGGCTTCTGCGTAGCTACGTAGACGGGCGAGGTCGGTCAGTCGGAAATTGTAGATATCTTGAATAGGGCGATGACGGTAGAAACAGTGCCGGATCATGGGCCAATGGCGCCGATAAATGTCACTCACTGGATGGTCTTCGCGTAACAGATCGCTGGGAACATTTATGGCTTCGTCCACGAAGTGTACTTTGCCCTCCACGTCGTACAAAATCTGGCCCAAGGTCTTGTCGTCGGAATTTGACTGTTGAATTAGGGCGACATCATCATCGGCCCTCGTGCGATGGGTGGGAGTTCCTCCTGTTTCGATATTGATGCCTACAGGCTCTTCTATCTGCAAACGTGGCTGCGGAACAGCGTGTCGTGTGCGTTGGTGTCGCAGCAACTGACTGGTCAGTTTGAAAAGCCGACCACATTCTTCGCATGGACGCTTGGGTACTTCATGGCGTGCACGTGTGTGGCGCTGTAAATGATCCGGGCGCTGAAACGACAGTGTACATATCGTACACTTATACCGGGCGGTTCCTTCGTGCTTGATAGCCTCATGGCGGCGCAAGTCATGCAGACGAGTGAATGATTTCGAGCACGTAGTACAAGTGAACATCTTGGTGGTTGACAGAGTGTCTGATGAAACGGCCAGACCGCTTCCCTTTTATAGCACGCTAGCTGATATCATGTTCAGGCACTTCCGTGTCTCTTCGGATGTAAAAGTCCCCGGATGTAAAAGTGCCCGAATGTTTACGAATGTTCCACCATTCCGGACTTCTATCACGTCCATGTCCAGAAGCTCTCATACGCCGCCATTTTGGAGCCACCATGTTGGATCCGCCATTTTGGAACCGCCATCTTGGATATGTCCCATAATGCACCGGGTCAAAATACTCGCTTCTGATTGGACGAGAGCTCTGTGACGGATTTTAAATACTCGCTTCTGTTTGGTGTACGTCGCTGAAGGTGACCGGAACTGACC
>JAVTVY010046535.1:0-21819 GCA_036873755.1 Hanleya hanleyi
GTTTAAATGAGGCAACTTTCAGCTGTCCTCATCTTTCATGGTTGTTAATGTAGCAGATATCAGCAAATGACCATCAGATATGGTGTCATTAAATTTTATTCCTTTTTTTCTTCTATGTTGTGTTTTGACAAGTGTTGCCTGTTTGCAGACACTGCATTCATGGACTTGAAATCTGACACAGAATATATTCCTCAATGTTATTTAGGAGTTTCTCAGTAATAATAACTGTTTACAAGTAATATGTGCATCTTTCTAATTACTGCCAGCAAGATCTTGATGAGATGTAGATCCATCCAATTGAACCGACATATATTCTCTATATGGGAGTTGTGTATACCATAAACACCTCTGTGTTATATTTTGGTATGTGTTATGTACACATTTGTGTATCTTGCTGTCACTTATTACAGGATTAAACATGTCTTTGATCTTTGTATCAACATCAAATTTAAATCCCATTTCATAGATTACTGGGATGACCCACTGATTACATGGAGAAGTTAACCACTGCCATGAAGGAAATTTTTACCAAATGTAGCCTAAATGAGCAGGTTGAAAACAAATTATGTTTGACACATTTTGAATTTAAGTTTTCTTTATTTTTAAACTTTAATTTGAATAATTTCATAAAAAAATGAATTAAAATAATAAAAAAATAATTAAAAATAGTGTTTAACATATCTAGTTAATGCTTTATACTTCTTTTATAGGCAGAAGGATTGTCGACTTGGTGCTTTTTACCAGATGGAAAAATATGTACAGGTTAGTGAGATATTGTACTTTTTACTTGTACCTCAGTCTTAAGTCATATGGGGCAAACTGAGGGAAATTATAAAGGGGGTACCCTTGGTATATAGGCTGTAAAATCTCTATCTGTGCATAGTTTTATCTGTGCCTTCTCAAGAATGTTTGGGGATGGGTATGGTTTGTTCAGATGAGAGCATTCCTTATTTTAACAATGGTTCCATTCCTGACAGGCATCAGTACACAATTAATCACTTCCGGGTCGGTGCCCACGATCTACATTGTTTAGAAATTTGAGAGCAGATCTTTATGGATTTTATGAGCTGCGATTTTCCAGCATTTCTGATACATTTGATATTTCAACTTGCAGATGAGTCTTCAAACTGTACTTCCTGGTGTTGATTTGGGCCACTTTGAAAAAAGCATGGTGGATGAAGACATGATCAGTGAAAGGTGAGAAGGCTCCCTGTTTACAAATCGAATGACATTCTGTAGCACCAATCAGCTGTCAGTGGCGGTAATTTGAAATTTCCATGATCAACATCTGTCAAGATTTCCACTGGTAATGTCCCACAAGGTAAATATTGACATGCCAGGTGAATTTATGCATTGTGAATTTTCTGGATTTTTCGATTTTTAACGCTAATACATAACAAGTAACAGAATTAATTGTATACTGATGCCTGTCACACGACATTTTCACATTTGACCAGAGAACTTTAAATCGTCACTGTGGCTACAGTTTTTCCATGATGACTCCTGAACTAAGTTCAAATATTAGGGTTGTTTCAAATTTATGTTATTAAATTATTAATAAAATAAAATAAAAATTTTAATTAATTTTAATAATTTTTTTAATTATTAAAATTATTTTTTTTCTTGCTAACTGTGGTTGAAATAAACATCATACTGATAATGCTGGGTAACATCTCTTGTATTGTTATGCCATTTCTGAGACAAAATTGACACCTTTTGGAGCAAATATAGGCTAAAAATGAGTGATTTGTCAGTTCTAGGGCCAAATATTCAATGCCAACAATGACGAGGTTCACTTAACACAGCTGGTAATTATGAGCATATTAACTTTCAAGATACAATAAAATGTAAATGGAAGAAAGGAAATTCACACAGATACAATTACATGCTTTTTTTCAAAATCTAGACCTCAGTTCAGATGTTCAATGCTTCAATCATTTATGCATAAATTCACTTTATATCAGTCTAAAACCACATGAAATTAATAATAATAATTATATCACCTGTAAAAACTCAGATGTTTGTTCCACACACAAAGAATTTCCAAAATGCCTTTTGCATTTGTAACTTTAATGAGACAAATAAAATCTGATTAACTGAGTCAACAGTTAATCTGACTGTTGAGGGTTTCTCATTGTTGTGTGTTTATTGTCAGTCACATTTGCATCATAGCAAATACTTACTGTTCATTCCATTTCCACTATCTCCAGGACTATAAGTATGTAATTCTCTTTCATATTCATATCAGAGATCTTGTAGGTAGCAAGAAACATGGATTACAGGCACCAAATATTAGCAAGCCCCATACAACCCTCTTCCCCCCCACACACACACATCAACTCTGGGAATTTCGCACAGTGTGACTCAGAGGTATGCCTCCAACTCTGTTGGAAGATAGGCCTTTCTCACTGTAAGTTGTCACTTTAATCTTTCACCAAACAGTTAACAGTTTAAGTTAGGCAACTTCCAGCTGTCCTCATCTTTCATGGTTGTTAATGTAGCAGAGATCAGCAAATGACCATCAGATATGTTGTCATTGAAGTTTATTCCTTTTTTTCTTCTATGTTGTGTTTTGACAAGTGTTGCCTGTTTGCAGACATTGCTTTCATGGACTTGAAATCTGACACAGAATATATTCCTCAATGTTATTTAGGAGTTTTCTCAGTAATAATAACTTTTTACAAGTAATATGTGCATCTTTCTAATTACTGCCAGCAAGATCTTGATGAGATGTAGATCCATCCAATTGAACTGACATATATTCTCTATATGGGAGTTGTGTATACCATAAACACCTCTGTGTTATATTTTGGTATGTGTTGTGTACACATTTGTGTATCTTACTGTCACTTATTACAGGATTAAACATGTCTTTGATCTTTGTATCAACATCAAATTTAAATCCCATTTGATAGATTACTGGGATGACCCACTGATTACATGGAGAAGTTAACCACTGCCATGAAGGAAATTTTTACCAAATGTAGCCTAAATGAGCAGGTTGAAAACAAATTATGTTTTGACACATTTTGAATTTAAGTTTTCTTTATTTTTAAACTTTAATTTGAATAATTTCATAAAAAAATGAATTAAAATAATAAAAAAATAATTAAAAATAGTGTTTAACATATCTAGTTAATGCTTTATGCTTCTTTTTATAGGCAGAAGGATTGTCGACTTGGTGCTTTTTACCAGATGGAAAAATATGTACAGGTTAGTGAGATATTGTACTTTTTACTTGTACCTCAGTCTTAAGGCATATGGGGCAAATCGAGGGGAAATATAAAGGGGGTACCCTTGGTATATAGGCTGTAAAATCTCTATCTGTGCATAGTTTTATCTGTGCCTTCTCAAGAATGTTTGGGGATGGGTATGGTTTGTTCAGATGAGAGCATTCCTTATTTTAACAATGGTTCCATTCCTGACAGGCATCAGTACACAATTAATCACTTCCGGGTCGGTGCCCACGATCTACATTGTTTAGAAATTTGAGAGCAGATCTTTATGGATTTTATGAGCTGCGATTTTTCAGCATTTCTGATACATTTGATATTTCAACTTGCAGATGAGTCTTCAAACTGTACTTCCTGGTGTTGATTTGGGCCACTTTGAAAAAGCATGGTGGATGAAGACATGATCAGTGAAGGGTGAGAAGGCTCCCTGTTTACAAATCGAATGACATTCTGTAGCACCAATCAGCTGTCAGTGGCGGTAATTTGAAATTTCCATGGTCAACATCTGTCAAGACTTCCACTGGTAATGTCGCACAAGGTAAATATTGACATGCCAGGTGGATTTATGCATTGTGAATTTTCTGGATTTTTGCCGATTTTTAACGCTAATACATAACAAGTAACAGAATTAATTGTGTACTGATACCAGTTACTTCAATGTTAGGCCCAATGGGCAACCCACCCATGGACATTCGCGGTATGGAGTGTGTCACCTTATTTTTTCTGTCCCACGCTGTTGAACACAATGGGAGGGGTCTCGTGGCCGCTGAAGTGTTCTGACTCCGCATGCGTCATGCATGGACAGATTTAGGGTGGACGTTTTGTGGTCGAGGTGGACCGATATTGGTCCGATTGGGACGTGTGAGGTATCGAAGTGAAGCACTCGTGGGGGTCATCCGACTAGGTTGGTTTGAAGTGGAAGTAAGGCTATGTTGCGCATGCGCAGACAGGGAGTTTTGGGTAAAGGGCACTTGAATGATGGACGTTTTGGGATCGAGGAGGACCATTCATTGCCAGAATGGGTGGTATGGGGTGTCAAAGTGAAGCACTCGTAAAGTAGTGCCCGACTGGATTGGTGTGGAGTGAAAGTAGGGCATTGGTACGCATGTGCAGACAGGGAATTGTGGGAAAAGTGCATTTGAATGGGCATTATGGGTTGTGGGTCAATGGTGGGCGTACTAGGTCGTGTGGGATGTTCCTGTGAAGCGCTCCTCCAGGCCGATCAAGTAAAAGGAAAAGATCCAGAAACACGGACTTTAGCCCTAAAATATGGAAAACCCCTATCAACCAGGTCTAGATGGTCTAATATCGGTTCCCAGTGGATAGTGGCTTGTCGAGAGATGCAGGGTGGGAGAGTGGGTGCATGTAAAATATTTCACGGCAATAAAAAGCGGAAAACGGACATTACACCTGGTGAGTCGTAGGAATGGGAATGTTGTTGAGATAGTGTAGACTCTCAATTTCACAAAAAAAACTCCCAAACCAATGGAAGTAATCCAGTTGCCCCTTAGTAGTAGAGAATGCAGAAACCCAGTATATTCGCCCTATGACCTTTGTGGAGAGTTTTACATTAACGCCTTAACACCCTAGCATAACAATTGTGTTTTTTTTGCGTGAGATTGTGTCATTCTATTTTTTAACATTAGGTGTATGTATCAATCCATTCACACCACGAAATAAAACATGTTGAGAATTGGTGGCCCCCGATGCAGTCACCGCTCTACTCCGGGACATTGTACGGGGGTTTTGCTGGGAAACATTAAACATTTATAAACAATGTTAAAAGTTAAAATAATAAAAGTTATCTCCCCTTAGGGAGCTCAGTCGGGTTACTCTGCGCATATGCCCACACGAACACATCCTCTTATTCTACTGCAGCCTGTAGGCGTGTCTGTGCAAGGCCGTAGAGTGAGGGGAGGATGGGCTGGGCAATCAAAGCAATAGTAGCAAGTTTGATTTGTTAATAAATACCAACATTGTTTATAAATGTTTAATATTTATTGCTCAAATCTTCACATGCTATTGCTATGCCACACTACGAACAGATGGAGGTAGGGACCTCGGCCTTGATGTAGTTCATGCAGATTAACTGCTGAGATGATCACGGATGTGGCACACTAAATACTCAACCAGAGGGAACCCGGGTTGGAGACGCTGTGGGTACTCGTGGAGTAAAATCAGTAACAGATTGTGGATGTGGCCACTAATTACTAATCCTTTTTTGAAACCGTGATCGTGGATGTGGCGCACAATTTTACCCGACGAGGGAACCCGGGCCGGCGGCGCTGTGGGTACTCGTGTGGTAAGCAAGTAAACGGAAAGAAGGGTCATGTACATACCAGGCCACTTTCGAATACTAGGTTACCATCTTATACCACTGTAATAGCCGTCATACGCCAACTCTCTGTACTTTGTCCCTTGCCACGGACACGAATATACCTAAAAATAATACTAACGGATGTGTCAGGTCTTGTTAGTTGTCTTGTGAGTTGGCTGCTGGCTGACTTGCTGCAGCTATCATGTAAGTTGGCTGACTGGCTGACTTGCTGCGACGATCGGTGTTACCCCCCCCCCCCTTTTTTTTCTAATGTATATTGATTTTATTATTTTGTTCTACATTTCACATCTAGTCTTGGGGAGGGTACAACTGTTACCTCCCCTTCCATCCTGTGGAATAATTTATAATAGTTTTATTGGTTAATTAATAGTACATGCATATTACAAGTTGATGAATAATAAAATTCTAGAATAGTTTAATATATATTTTCTTACCTGTGGTTAAGAAATTATACCAATATTTCTACTCTGAGAAAGAGTTTTGTTTTAAATGGTATCCTTGCTTTTTCTGATTGGACATTTGTGTCTGATGATACCATGAGGTCATCATTCACGGTGTTCATCGGGACAGGCATAGATATTACATCAAATCTCGTTTTTATTCACCACTCTGTTTAATATACATTTTCTTACATTTGCTTAAGGGAGGGGGTTGGGGTAAACAGTTTTATTTTAAATAATGTCTTTACTTGTTCTGGTTGGACATTGGTGTCTGATGATACCACGAGGTCATCATTCACTGTCTTCATCAGGATGAGTATAGATATTACATCTAATCTCGATTTTTCTCACATTGTCAAATCTAAATCTATATGATGAGTTTAATTTTTGTTTAAACAAAATATGCATGTGCTATATTAGCCTTTTTAGTTCAGTTTTATATATATTTATTTTTTAGAAAGGGTCGTTAGGATTTTATTATTATTAAATTAATTGTGTTGGTCCATACATGCTCCCTTCCTTTTATGTCTCTAACATCACCATGACATTAAATAACGCATTTGGAGTTTGATTTTTCTACATATTTTTTATTCCATTACAAATCCGTATAGTTGGATATTTTAAATCAATATATATGTTGTACATCAAACTCAATGCAACGACCTGGCGCGCATAATTTTATTAAATTGAAAGCGCCATTCAAATTAAACTAATAGTAGTAGTAGGTCAGGCCATCTCGTCAGCGGTTTGCTAAGCATTAACACACGACAGTGTTAAGACGAAAGGCGGGAAATGAAAGTATTCATTTGACTGTATCGGATATGGTTGAAAAAGAAATCTTTATTTCTTAGGTCAATAACATGGCGTATGTATTCAAATAAAAATGTACATATGCTTGTCATCTTGCTGTTACGCTCATTTTGGAGGTGGTGTTATACATGCTTTGTTTGGTGCATTTGAGTAAAACGACTGTGAATGAACAGTACTTGTATCACTGTTCGTAGCATTTTTTATTTTGAATGAGATTATACCGATCGTATATGATATTATTTCTATGAGCCTGAAGGGCCTTAGATTACTTGATGGCCCATTTTGCAGTTGTACATATCCATCAAAAAGATATGCGCATATCGCTAAGCTGTAGAGTTTGATAAAATATTGAAGTATGCAATATTGAATATGGATATTTGGATGGGCTGTAGAGCCATTAAAATACTTGGTGTATGTATTTGTCTACATTTGTACATGACGGGTTGTCATCTTTTCTATGCATTTTCCATATTTTGAAAGTGGTGTTATACAGGTTTTGGTTGGTAGAAAATCACCGGAGTGACCTCAAAACAGTATATGTACTGTTCGATGTATTTTTCATTTTGAATGCGCTTATACCCAGCATATGTGATATTATGCTTTTGAGGCTGAAGAGCCTTAGAAATTTGATGACTGATAAAGAGGTTGTACGTTTTAGTTTACCAATAGGATACGGTAATATACTGATCCTAGTAATACGATTTTAATATAATATTGATGTAATGCAATATTGAATATGCATAGTTGGATGGTCATTAGAATATGCTAGATGTATTGACTTGTCCATATCAGTGAGGCCATAAGCTTTTGTCATTTTACCTGCATTTGTGCCTTTTTGAAAGCGGTATTATACAGGTTTTGTCTAATGCATTTGAACAAATCAACTTGTGAGCAAACAGCTCTTGTAATGTTGTTCGAAGAACTTTTCATTTTGAATGAACATATAGCGATCGTATATATTATGCTTTCTGAGGCTGAAGAGCCCTTAGAATACTGTCTACAAAGCGGTTGTAAATATTGTCTGTCAATAGGATACGTGAATGTACTATTTCTAGTAATATGACTTTGCTATAATATTGAATTATGCAATTTTTTATATGCATAGCTAGATGCGCTGTAGAGCCATTAGAATACTGGGTGATCTGAATGGTGAGCTGAAGAGCCATTAGAATACTTGGTGAGCTGAAGAGCCATTAGAATACTTGGTGAGCTGAAGAGCCATTAGAATACTTGGTGAGCTAAAGAGCCATTAGAATACTTGGTGAGCTAAAGAGCCACTAGAATACTTGGTGAGCTAAAGAGCCATTAGAATACTTGGTGAGCTAAAGAGCCACTAGAATACTTGGTGAGCTAAAGAGCCATTAGAATACTTGGTGAGCTGAAGAGCCATTAGAATACTTGGTGAGCTAAAGAGCCACTAGAATACTTGGTGAGCTAAAGAGCCACTAGAATACTTGGTGAGCTAAAGAGCCACTAGAATACTTGGTGAGCTAAAGAGCCACTAGAATACTTGGTGAGCTAAAGAGCCATTAGAATACTTGGTGAGCTAAAGAGCCATTAGAATACTTGGTGAGCTAAAGAGCCATTAGAATACTTGGTGAGCTAAAGAGCCATTAGAATACTTCTGAAGAGCCATTAGAATAATTGGTGAGCTGAAGAGCCGTTAGAATACTTGGTTGACAAAATAGCCTGTTTGGTATGAAAATTGGGCCTTGGATTGTTACCTTGGATTGTTACCATTGAATGTGATTGAACATGGTTGGTATCGTGGAATGAAAGATGTATAAAGTATTGTGATCTGTGATAACCGCATGAAAGCGGTATTTTACATAGATTTGAGTAAAAGACCCTGTTAATATTTAAGATGATGTACACTGAATTGTTTTAGATGATTAAACATGGTTGATGTTATGAAAAGAATGATGTAAAACGGAAATGAGATTTGTGAACAGAAATAACGAATAAACACGGCTAGCACCGCATGACAATTCCAAATATATGTGTTGTTGAATGTGTTATTGCGTAAGGGTGCAGGAGAACTGACATTTTTCTTGCGGTGTTAGAAGTTGACTTTGACTTAGACTGACGAGAAGAAGCTTTTATCTGAACAACAATATTTGAGGAAGGTTTTTTTTTTGCCTCTATGAAAGAGTGAAAAAGGCGGAAATTTTTCACCCAAAAATCTTCTCTGAAAATGTACCAAACTACGTAAACTGAAGGGCTAATTTTCAAAAAATTTCCGGGGGACGACCCATGGACAACCCGCTTCGCGGGAGGGAGACACACCAGTAGTAGGAAGACAGTAAAACTTGTCGTATTGAGACTGAGGCGATGACGTCACATCCTGATCAAAGGTCAAACATCAAAGGGGACTTCCTGGTCAAAGGTGACTTCCGGGTCAAAGGCGACCTCCGGTTTGAAGGTCACTGACGGTCACGTGAGGGCCCAGCCAATTATCTGCCTCCGAATAAATTCTACGCTTCAGTTGGCATCAGAACACAATTAATCACTTCCGGGTCGGTGCCCACGATCTACATTGTTTAGAAATTTGAGAGCAGATCTTTATGGATTTTATGAGCTGCGATTTTTCAGCATTTCTGATACATTTGATATTTCAACTTGCAGATGAGTCTTCAAACTGTACTTCCTGGTGTTGATTTGGGCCACTTTGAAAAAGCATGGTGGATGAAGACATGATCAGTGAAGGGTGAGAAGGCTCCCTGTTTACAAATCGAATGACATTCTGTAGCACCAATCAGCTGTCAGTGGCGGTAATTTGAAATTTCCATGGTCAACATCTGTCAAGACTTCCACTCGTAATGTCCCACAAGGTAAATATTGACATGCCAGGTGGATTTATGCATTGTGAATTTTCTGGATTTTTGCCGATTTTTAACGCTAATACATAACAAGTAACAGAATTAATTGTGTACTGATACCTGTCACACGACATTTTCACATTTGACCAGAGAACTTTAAATCGTGACTGTGGCTACAGTTTTTACTGGATCAGCCCAATTTTTTTCCATGATGACTCCTGAACTAAGTTCAAATATTAGGGTTGTTTCAAATTTATGTTATTAAATTATTAATAAAATAAAATAAAAATTTTAATTAATTTTAATATTTTTTTTAATTATTAAAATAATTTTTTTTCTTGCTAAATGTGGTTGAAATAAATATCATACTGATAATGCTGGCTAACATCTCTTGTATTGCTATGCCATTTCTGCGACAAAATTGAGACCTTTTGGAGCAAATATAGGCAAAAAATGACTGATTTGTCAGTACTAGGGCCAAATAGTCAATGCTAAATATGACGAGGTTCATTTAACACAGCTGGTAATTATGAGCAAATGAACTTTCAAGATACAATAAAATGTAAATGGAAGAAAGGAAATTCACATAGATACAATTACATGCTTTTTTTCAAAATCGCGACCTCAGTTCAAATCTTCAATGCTTCAAATCATTTATGCATTAATTCACTTTATATCAGTCTAAAACCACATGAAATTAATACTAATTATATCACCTGTAAAACCTCAGATGTTTGTTCCACACACAAAGAATTTCCAAAATGCCTTTTGCATTTGTAACTTTAATGAGACAAATAAAATCTGATTAACTGAGTCAACAGTTAATCTGACTGTTGAGGGTTTCTCATTGTTGTGTGTTTATTGTCAGTCACATTTGCATCATAGCAAATACTTACTGTTCATTCCATTTCCACTATCTCCAGGACTATAAGTATGTAATTCTCTTTCATATTCATATCAGAGATCTTGTAGGTAGCAAGAAACATGGATTACAGGCACCAAATATTAGCAAGCCCCATACAACCCTCTTCCCCCCCCCCCCACACACATCAACTCTGGGAATTTCGCACAGTGTGACTCAGAGGTATGGCCTCCAACTATGTTGGAAGATAGGCCTTTCTCACTGTAAGTTGCCACTTTAATCTTCACCAAACAGTTAACAGTTTAAGTGTGGCAACTTCCAGCTGTCCTCATCTTTCATGGTTGTTAATGTAGCAGAGATCAGCAAATGACCATCAGATATGTTGTCATTGAATTTTATTCCTTTTTTTCTTCTATGTTGTTTTTTGACAAGTGTTGCCTGTTTGCAGACATTGCATTCATGGACTTGAAATCTGACACAGAATATATTCCTCAATGTTATTTAGGAGTTTTCTCAGTAATAATAACTGTTTACAAGTACTATGTGCATCTTTCTAATTACTGCCAGCAAGATCTTGATGAGATGTAGATCCATCCAATTGAACTGACATATATTCTCTATATGGGAGTTGTGTATACCATAAACACCTCTGTGTTATATTTTGGTATGTGTTGTGTACACATTTGTGTATCTTGCTGTCACTTATTACAGGATTAAACATGTCTTTGATCTTTGTATCAACATCAAATTTAAATCCCATTTGATAGATTACTGGGATGACCCACTGATTACATGGAGAAGTTAACCACTGCCATGAAGGAAATTTTTACCAAATGTAGCCTAAATGAGCAGGTTGAAAACAAATTATGTTTTGACACATTTTGAATTTAAGTTTTCTTTATTTTTAAACTTTAATTTGAATAATTTCATAAAAAAATGAATTAAAATAATAAAAAAATAATTAAAAATAGTGTTTAACATATCTAGTTAATGCTTTATACTTCTTTTTATAGGCAGAAGGATTGTCGACTTGGTGCTTTTTACCAGATGGAAAAATATGTACAGGTTAGTGAGATATTGTACTTTTTACTTGTACCTCAGTCTTAAGTCATATGGGGCAAACTGAGGGGAAATTATAAAGGGGGTACCCTTGGTATATAGGCTGTAAAATCTCTATCTGTGCATAGTTTTATCTGTGCCTTCTCAAGAATGTTTGGGGATGGGTATGGTCTGTTCAGATGAGAGCATTCCGTATTTTAACAATGGTTCCATTCCTGACAGGCATCAGTACACAATTAATCACTTCCGGGTCGGTGCCCACGATCTACATTGTTTAGAAATTTGAGAGCAGATCTTTATGGATTTTATGAGCTGCGATTTTTCAGCATTTCTGATACATTTGATATTTCAACTTGCAGATGAGTCTTCAAACTGTACTTCCTGGTGTTGATTTGGGCCACTTTGAAAAAAGCATGGTGGATGAAGACATGATCAGTGAAGGGTGAGAAGGCTCCCTGTTTACAAATCGAATGACATTCTGTAGCACCAATCAGCTGTCAGTGGCGGTAATTTGAAATTTCCATGGTCAACATCTGTCAAGACTTCCACTGGTAATGTCGCACAAGGTAAATATTGACATGCCAGGTGGATTTATGCATTGTGAATTTTCTGGATTTTTGCCGATTTTTAACGCTAATACATAACAAGTAACAGAATTAATTGTGTACTGATACCAGTTACTTCAATGTTAGGCCCAATGGGCAACCCACCCATGGACATTCGCGGTATGGAGTGTGTCACCTTATTTTTTCTGTCCCACGCTGTTGAACACAATGGGAGGGGTCTCGTGGCCGCTGAAGTGTTCTGACTCCGCATGCGTCATGCATGGACAGATTTAGGGTGGACGTTTTGTGGTCGAGGTGGACCGATATTGGTCCGATTGGGACGTGTGAGGTATCGAAGTGAAGCACTCGTGGGGGTCATCCGACTAGGTTGGTTTGAAGTGGAAGTAAGGCTATGTTGCGCATGCGCAGACAGGGAGTTTTGGGTAAAGGGCACTTGAATGATGGACGTTTTGGGATCGAGGAGGACCATTCATTGCCAGAATGGGTGGTATGGGGTGTCAAAGTGAAGCACTCGTAAAGTAGTGCCCGACTGGATTGGTGTGGAGTGAAAGTAGGGCATTGGTACGCATGTGCAGACAGGGAATTGTGGGAAAAGTGCATTTGAATGGGCATTATGGGTTGTGGGTCAATGGTGGGCGTACTAGGTCGTGTGGGATGTTCCTGTGAAGCGCTCCTCCAGGCCGATCAAGTAAAAGGAAAAGATCCAGAAACACGGACTTTAGCCCTAAAATATGGAAAACCCCTATCAACCAGGTCTAGATGGTCTAATATCGGTTCCCAGTGGATAGTGGCTTGTCGAGAGATGCAGGGTGGGAGAGTGGGTGCATGTAAAATATTTCACGGCAATAAAAAGCGGAAAACGGACATTACACCTGGTGAGTCGTAGGAATGGGAATGTTGTTGAGATAGTGTAGACTCTCAATTTCACAAAAAAAACTCCCAAACCAATGGAAGTAATCCAGTTGCCCCTTAGTAGTAGAGAATGCAGAAACCCAGTATATTCGCCCTATGACCTTTGTGGAGAGTTTTACATTAACGCCTTAACACCCTAGCATAACAATTGTGTTTTTTTTGCGTGAGATTGTGTCATTCTATTTTTTAACATTAGGTGTATGTATCAATCCATTCACACCACGAAATAAAACATGTTGAGAATTGGTGGCCCCCGATGCAGTCACCGCTCTACTCCGGGACATTGTACGGGGGTTTTGCTGGGAAACATTAAACATTTATAAACAATGTTAAAAGTTAAAATAATAAAAGTTATCTCCCCTTAGGGAGCTCAGTCGGGTTACTCTGCGCATATGCCCACACGAACACATCCTCTTATTCTACTGCAGCCTGTAGGCGTGTCTGTGCAAGGCCGTAGAGTGAGGGGAGGATGGGCTGGGCAATCAAAGCAATAGTAGCAAGTTTGATTTGTTAATAAATACCAACATTGTTTATAAATGTTTAATATTTATTGCTCAAATCTTCACATGCTATTGCTATGCCACACTACGAACAGATGGAGGTAGGGACCTCGGCCTTGATGTAGTTCATGCAGATTAACTGCTGAGATGATCACGGATGTGGCACACTAAATACTCAACCAGAGGGAACCCGGGTTGGAGACGCTGTGGGTACTCGTGGAGTAAAATCAGTAACAGATTGTGGATGTGGCCACTAATTACTAATCCTTTTTTGAAACCGTGATCGTGGATGTGGCGCACAATTTTACCCGACGAGGGAACCCGGGCCGGCGGCGCTGTGGGTACTCGTGTGGTAAGCAAGTAAACGGAAAGAAGGGTCATGTACATACCAGGCCACTTTCGAATACTAGGTTACCATCTTATACCACTGTAATAGCCGTCATACGCCAACTCTCTGTACTTTGTCCCTTGCCACGGACACGAATATACCTAAAAATAATACTAACGGATGTGTCAGGTCTTGTTAGTTGTCTTGTGAGTTGGCTGCTGGCTGACTTGCTGCAGCTATCATGTAAGTTGGCTGACTGGCTGACTTGCTGCGACGATCGGTGTTACCCCCCCCCCCTTTTTTTTTGTTTGGAAAACTACTGGACCACATGCTGGGCAGCCACCAGCGGCCCTAGCGTCGTCACTCTATCTGACTATACTTACATGTCTCTCAGATAGTAGTCGGTAAAAGTCGAATTGGCAATCCAAGTACAGGATTGGACAATGTCAACCATGGATAAGTTCTACCACAATGGCCATGATGTAGCGATGGTTCGTAATTCATGGGAAAGTGCATGGGTAAAATCTTCCATAATGGCCATGACGTAGCGAAGGCTCGTAAGGGAAGATGCAGAGGCCAGAAGTGGGGGAGCGTCGAGGGCAAGTAGATATGTCCACTTAATGGTCTTCTTCAACCGAGAGGCCAGCGTATTCTTGGTGACGTCACGAGTAGCAGCTGGATGAAGAGAGAAAAACAACAGTCGGCGAAAACCCCGAACTGGTTCGGTACAGATGAGGTAGTGACGTATTGCTCATACAGGACATAATAGGATGTCAAGACCATGAACGAAATCTGTAAATGCTAGGATAGAACACAGACGTAGAGCACAAGGACCTTGGCGCACAGCCTCGTAAGGGCGACGAACTCGGGGGTGGTCGGAAAAAGATGCGGGGATCAATCTGCCGTCCAGGTCATCGACTTCCTCTCCAGAGCGAAAGCTTGGATACTCTAGAAGCCAAGGCGAAGGCCGTCAAGAAAATCAGACTAGTAGGAAACAGCTTTAATAGAGGCTGACGTAGAGGTTCGAAAGGTGGGCAAATAAGAGCACTAAGAACCACCCCAATAATCCACATCGGTAGCAGTTGTCGGTACGGCGAGACTGTAAGGCGAAGGCAAGGAGAAGGGCAGAGATGTTGCTATAGACTAATGTCGATGCCCGTAGATAAACGCAAAACGCTGTCCAAAGCTAACCGGTACCCCTCAAAGGTGCTGATATGAAAACTTCCTATCTCACTGTAGGTGAAGGAAGAAGTCCACTACAAAGGGACTCGTCCATGGTGTCGAGTCCATGTCTCGGCCTCGACACCAGGAGACGAAGTAAGTCCACTTAGATTGATAGAGCTGTAATGTGGAAGATAGGTTGGCGGAAACCATCGTCTCTGCAGCTTCTGCTGAAGAAATCCTGGTCTGTGAGTGCACCCTGGATAGTCTGCAGACGTGTAAGTTGAGCCACCGGGCATAGTGATGGAATATCCCGTGAGGTAGAATCAACAGGCTGGGCCAAACTGGTAGGCGGCGTGGTGGGGCGGTGAGTCGTGCTGAACAATGTTGCCACATGAACAGGTGCAATAAAAGCGTACCTGAGATACAACACATATCACGAATCGTTAGATTCTTGGTATGTGCTTTAGAATAGGTTTACCAGAAGACTATTCTGTGAAGTCATTGACGCAGTCAGTATGTCGGCACCTCTTCCCACTTCCCTTAGATGTGTTGTAATTTTTACCTGTATATGGCGAGATTCTGCTGGTGGACGTTTCGTCCCCGAGGCCCGCCCCCTGTACAGACCTTTTGGTCTTTGATATATGTTGGCATTTGTGGGAAGTTGATGCTGGGTCGACATCGGGCCTTACATACTAGTCTTTTGTGTTAATTGCCGTCATTTACATCTGACGACGATACAGCTCACCAATCGCCAATGTACGAGTTGTGACAGCGAAACAGCTCACCAATTACCAGTATACGAGTTGTCAGAGCATTTCCATCATAGCTCTCTAGATTTGTATCTAATACCGCTTATGCCGGTGCTAGGGGCCGTGTGGTCATATCATCCAAGTTGCCACATGAACAGGTACAATAAAAGCGTACCTGAGATACAACACATATCACGAATCGTTAGATTCTTGGTATGTGCTTTAGAATAGGTTTACCAGAAGACTATTCTGTGAAGTCATATGACGCAGTCAGTATGTCGGCACCTCTTCCCACTTCCCTTATATGTGTTGTAATTTTTACCTGTATATGGCGAGATTCTGCTGGTGGACGTTTCGTCCCCGAGGCCCGCCCCCTGTACAGACCTTTTGGTCTTTGATATATGTTGGCATTTGTGGGAAGTTGATGCTGGGTCGACATCGGGCCTTACGTACCTGAGATACATCACATATCACGAATCGTTAGATTCTTGGTATGTGCTTTAGAATAGGTTTACCGGAAGACTATTCTGTGAAGTCATATGACGCAGTCAGTATGTCGGCACCTCTTCCCACTTCCCTTATATGTGTTGTAATTTAGTAGAACTTTCTGAAGCAGACAATGAGAGGGTAGGCATATGCAAGGAAGTTGTCCCAGCTGATCGATAGAACATCGATGACGAAGGCTCGAGGGTCCAAAAACGGGTTGACGAAGAGGGAAAGCTGTGCATTGTGCCACGTCGCAAACAGGTCAGCTCCCGGATGCTGATGATGCGTTGGAAGACCTCCGGATAAAGCTGCCATACGGTTTCGGGACGAAAAGGCCATCCGCTAAGATATAGAGCCGACCGGAACATGGCAAGCGGTGAGATGGCAGTGATGTAGTAGTGCCCAGTCGAGGAGAGTCCCAACCAGACGGAATGTTGAGTAAGATCGGGTGGTACCCATCTAGTTGATGTGAGCAATGCCAGTAGAGTTGTCCGTTGCGACGAGACTCTGTAGGGACGAATACACGAGAAGACAACTCCAATGCTGAACTGCTAGGATGACTGTCTTCATCTCCAGAAGGTTGATATGAAAAACTGGCACTCGACCTCGATCAGCTGACGGACACCTCAAGGTCGTCTAGATGGACTCCCCAACCTGGCACGGAAGCATCGGTGTAGAGATGGTAAACTGGAGTCAGAGATAGGAAAGGAACTCCCTGTATGACATTGTGACGGGACTGCCACCAATCAGATGTGGATATAGAGACGTCAATCCAGAAATAGAGGATTGAGGGATGACATCTGAAGATATGGAAGAAGATGGTACTGCAGCGGCCGAACATGGAGACGCCCGTAGTGCGAAACGTCCTGCGTGATGAGAGAAGACCTAGAAGATCTTGCCAGAGATGAAGGGGGGCTGTGAAGACGATGACAAGAACTTAGTACCAACGTCTGAAGCTTGATCGACCGGTCTACCGGACGAAATTGTGTCGGTACTAACTCAGACTTCTGAGAGTGAGCGGTGAAGTACACAGGCCCAAATCGAAGAAACCGACGACATCTAGAAATGAGGAGGTGGTGACAGGTGAAGTTAGTTGAACCGTCTCAGATCGATGATCATGCGCATCGAGAGATAAACCTGGGCTGGGTCTGGAAGATGAAGAGGAATCCATTTCTTAATGACTCTCATCTTCTCACTCTGTAACGTTCCAATTTAGTATAAGTACTGCCGAAGCAAGTACCTCCACTCCTCGTGAATACCAGGCCAAACAGACTCATATTGCGTTATTGAACATGAATTTAGAAGCCAAAGGGCGGTGCATCAGTTGGGTTCTAGCTGAAACCGGACCCCGACCTAGGAGTAGGGCAGAAATGCTAGCGCTGAGACTGAAGGGGAGAAGCATAAGAATAGGTGCCAGCCACGATGACATGACAGTTAGCGTGTCAAGAAAAACTGCGTAGGTAGGAAAGGTGACTGGGAGACAGAAGCATCGACCCATCAAGCTGACGGATGGCAGGATCGAACGCAAGTCGAGCTGTGGTGACAAGACCCAGTCGGTGTACGACGTAATACGCTGAATGGCGAGAAAACATCTCCTGAAGATGATAAACTTCTTAGGATGAAAGGCTAAGGGAGGACGGCTTGGAAAACTTCAATACTTGATCCAAAACGCGGTCCGGTACAGGAGGTTTGTCTGGCAGAAAAACCATCGTGGGGTTTGTAAAACGTGAACGAAGGTTCCCGTAAGAAGTAAATATGAACACCCATTCCGGAAACGGAGCACAGGAAGTGAGAGTTGACGTCAACGAAGGTCCGGACGAAAAGACAGAAGAAAAACCGTTGTCACACGCTTGCGTCAAGAACGAGTAGAAAATAGAGACAGTACTTGTAGACTCGGACATCAGAGGAACGAATCCAGTCAGAGCCGCCATCTTATCCGCAAACGTAAACGCATCCGTGTCGACAGATTTGACGTCCGCTGGGAGCGATAACTCCCGAACAGACGCAGATGATGCAGAAGACGAACGGCGATCAGGCTTTGAAACATCGTCGAGGCCCCGATGAAAAGACGTAGTTGCAATAGGGAAAGACCGGTCCTAGCAACCGGAGGCGTGGCAGAAATGTGACGCAAAAAGTAGACAGACAACAGACGAACAAATGGAACACCTGGTTGTCATACGTTGATCGAAGGTAAAGATCTGCAAGCAGAAACCCGCTGGCGAGGCGGTGACCGAAAAACGGCGTCATTAAAATCTGGAATGACGACGAGATGATAGGAAACGGCATAGAACGTTGGGGAATGACGTAATGGCGTCCGAAACGAAAGGTAACGGACGGGTGAACGGAGAAGCCATGGTCTTGGAAGGCAGTAGCGCAGCCAAGAAAAACACCTCATTAATTTCACAATTTGAATTGACCAATCAAATGTTTCTATACAAGTAAGATAACTGGTGTTTTTACAATAAAAACGATGAAAACAATGCTCAATCCTGAATCCCCATCAAATTTGAGGTGAAATTCCTAACAGTCCTCAAATGTATTAGATAAATTGATCATACAGTTAATAATGGTAATCAAATTCATGAGGATCAAAAAATGCCGTAGCCCAAAAAGATGTTTTGGACGAAGCAGACATAGTAGAAGGACGGGCAAAGAATATTGAGGTGAAGTCGAAGCCCGTTGTAGCAGAGTACTAGGCTGAACATCAGCAGTAGTCGATAGAATGGAAGAAGCCGGAGCCCATAGAGTCGATTGGTGTAGGCTCGGGCGATGGTAGCTCTCGAAGTTGAAGTAGACCGCCACCTGGCATCTTCATTTTATCCAGCCAATTTCTACGTTCACTTCGAACTTCCCTTGATATATCTGGACCCCTTCAATAACTTATAAATAGACACGAGACGTCACTGACCTCGAATACATTTGAAATTCGAAATGGGTCGCACAAGAGCGTTATTGATTGGCTGACCTAATTAGTGGGCACCATATTAGGAGGAAGGACGCCGCTAATAGAGGATGATGTCACTCTATGTGACTTCACTCGCAATCGATGTGTACGTTCTGACTGGTTCTTCTGTCGTTAGCTGGTGAAATGTACACCTCGGATTTTAAACGCTGAATGGGTCAGATAAATCAAGGCAGGTTCGAAGTGGGAACGTAGAAATTGACTGGATAAAATGAAGAGATGTCACCTGGAGACTGTCTTTTGTTGTCCCAAGCAGTGGCAGATGATAGAATAACTCCAGGCTTGAACTTTGTCCCGGCCGTCAGCCCATGCAAAGATCTACGAAGAAACTACATGTCACCGACAAGAACCATTTCTGATTGTCTTCCCGGGGAAATAAAACTCACACCAGAGCTAATAATAAATTTCTCAGTAAGAAGAAATTAATTTAATGCTCAACTTAATTTCATTGTAGGTCTAATTCAGTATTCTTACGGGAAATTTTGGCTGTGAAAAGTAAATATTACATCTATTACATCTATTTAACTAGAGCCTATAGGCTTTTTTATATATCGATGTCTGGGAATCATGCCTGTGATCATCATCATACATCTGAACTCCACCACGGTTTTTGGGCAAAACCTAAATAGTCAAGTATTGTCTTTTTATCAAAATAATACCAGAAGCAAATGAACTAGAATTCTGCACATTACAGTTAGACTCGCTGCAATGCATTGGCTACCCAGCCTCCCTTCTAATAACATTTGACATTGTTCGCAAAAAGATTGGCAAGTTTCATGTTCGCACGATTCAAAACAAAAATCAAGTGATGCATTATTGGATAGGAGCTGATGCTGAAATTTGAATAGCAATCCTGATCCTCCATCCAGGTCTGTGTACTCCGTACTGGTACATAACAAATAGTACTACAACGGTCCGTTGAAAATAACAGCAACGGATGGATGCATGCTTCGACTTGTTCATAGAAAAGTCAAGCTGATAAGGGAGATATGCTGTAGAATGATCTCTTGGTTGTCTTCGAGGGAGTGAAACGTGGGCGTCTCTCCAGTTTTGCTTACATCTTTGTTCAAAGGGGATGAAATATATGATGCTGACCTGGCTTTTATTTTGCTCAATTCTGAGAAAATATGAGGTCATGAATGTGACTCGCCACTCTTGAAAATTATGACCGATCTTATATCTATGACAAACCCATATTCTGCCAAGGTACGGCCAGAAATGAGGACTAATCATCATTATCACTGTTAAAACCATAAATGTCTCTCTCTCTCTCATCCATGACCCCCCACATTGTGCTCTTGCATTTCATCTACGATCTTACATGTGTGAGAATGTGGAAGGGTCTAGAATCTAGTCGTGCCAATGCTGTCTAGCTAGTCTTATCTAATGGTACACACTTCCAGTTAATTTGCTTCTAATATTACATACAGATGCAAAATAGTCCTAAATCACTTAAGTGTGAATTGCCATTATGACATGTTTATGACCTTACATTCTTTTCTCAACAAAAAAGTAACAAACAACATATCATCCTTGAAGGGAGCATGTTCAAAATTGATAATGAAGAAAAATGTGAAGAACGTGATGAAGTAAATCTTTGCTCTCGAGTTAATAAACAGATATAAAGTTCATAAATGACCCCTTTCCCAGTTAAATTAATAAATGCATGCTTTCCATTTCTCAACTGTTTAACTGAATGTAGCTGTTTCAGACATGTATTAAACAGGAGAGACAACTCCATGGGATAAATGCCATATACATGTAGGGGAGAAAACTCTGAATAGTCCAACCTCATAGTATAGTCAAAACTGGATTCAGTTTGGGGGGACTGTGACCTTGACCTTTGAGTGTGCGAGTGAGTGAATAGAATTTAACGTCGCTTTCAACAATATTTCAGCTTTATTGCGATGAACCAACTAAGCACCACCCAGCCACGTTGCGTTCCTGCTACTTCAAAAGAAGAATTCTTTGAAGCAGCTTGGAACCAGAGACCCTCCATCCACTCTATAAAACACTGAGGACAGCACACAAGACACTGACCACAAATGAATAGGGTTTCTCTTTGCCCTACGGGTAATGTATATCCAAAGTTTGGTACCAATCCATACCTTGGAACTGCGGATATCGCACGAACAACAAATGTTAATGGATGGATAGACGGATAGTTGGACAGAACTCATAATCGTATATATAAGGCCTTGTCTTCGATGAGCATATAAAAATGTGACTCAAACAGTTCCTGATTTTTGGGACAGTGACATCTAGACTATTGGCAAATCGTTTATACGCATATGCACGATTCTCGTGTTTTTGAACATTTCGGAAATCCTTTAATATAGCGCCACCTAGTGACGACCAAATGCTGGGAAAAACAAGCGGGTGAAATCTAAAGTCCTAGGGAGATGGCACATAAGAGTTCAATGGGAAAAACTTTAATCGTGATAATGGTTATGGAGGTTTTGATATTAAGTCAGATAGATGAGATTTTTCATTTAAATGGCAAATTAATTCGCGCCGAAAGGGAATTATGTCGGCAATCCTATATTTATGCTTGGCAACCTACAATAGAACAGTTTTTAAATATTTCTCCA